>CAXIVM010001512.1:0-12641 GCA_964035705.1 Porites rus | reverse complement strand
CCCCAAAACCCCAAAACCCCAAAACCCCAAAACCCCAAATTATATTTATAAGAGATTATAACGTTATTACCCCCAATCCCCAATGATTGATTCTAAAATGATTAAAATTATTTTTCTATTTCAATAAATCTATTTTAAATAAAAATTAAATAAGTAAATTTATGCTATAAGCTGGAAAAAAACTGTAAAGTAAAAGAGGTGAACTTCTCTAAGCCTTCAAAAACAATTAGAAGGATCTAATGAAGAAGATAAAATTGAAACTAAAGACTAGGCTCAACAGATTAAACAAGCGAATAATTGAAAAATTTATGAAATAGAGCGAGCTAGAATATTTAAATTCCTTTCCTCTTCATTAAAAACTCATCATTATTCAAGAATAAGTTCTCAAATTTGAATAACTTTCTAGAAAAATTGCTGCTGATTAAAATTCATTCGAAAACTTTAAGGAAAGGGAATCCGCGAAAAGAAAAATCTAAGAAGTTTTAAGTCTTGCTGAGAGCTAAGGAAATTAAAAATTCTATGATGAAAGAAAACAAAAATATGCAAATCGAATATTCTAAAATATTAACATCAGGATGTAAATGTTACTGAAAAAAGAAATTTCAATAAGATATTGGAGTGAATAGAAAAAGAATAATTAACTATTAAAAGCAGCTGAGAATGGAAGCAAAGAGTTAGTGAAGTATCTGATTGGGAAAGGTGCAGATATTCATGCTAAAACTTTATCTAATTAAACTATTCTGCACAGACCAGCTTAGAGTGGGAACAAAGACTTAGTGGAGTATCTGATTGGGAAAGGTGCAGATATTCATGCTAAAGCTTCAGCTAATTATACTATTCTGCACAGAGCAGCTTAGAGTGGAAACAAAGACTTAGTGGAGTATCTGATTGGGAAAGGTGCAGATATTCATGCTAAAACTTCAGCTAATTATACTATTCTGCATCAAGCAGCTTAGAGTGGAAACAAAGACTTAGTGAAGTATCTGATTGGGAAAGGTGCAGATATTCATGCTAAAACTTTATCTAATTAAACTATTCTGCACAGAGCAGCTTAGAGTGGAAACAAAGACTTAGTGGAGTATCTGATTGGGAAAGGTGCAGATATTCATGCTAAAGCTTCATTAAATTATACTATTCTGCACTAAGCAGCTTAGAGTGGGAACAAAGACTTAGTGGAGTATCTGATTGGGAAAGGTGCAGATATTCATGCTAAAACTTTATCTAATTAAACTATTCTGCACAGAGCAGCTTAGAGTGGAAACAAAGACTTAGTGAAGTATCTGATTGGGAAAGGTGCAGATATTCATGCTAAAGCTTCATTAAATTAAACTATTCTGCACAGAGCAGCTTAGAGTGGAAACAAAGACTTAGTGAAGTATCTGATTGGGAAAGGTGCAGATATTCATGCTAAAACTTTATCTAATTAAACTATTCTGCACAGAGCAGCTTAGAGTGGAAACAAAGACTTAGTGAAGTATCTGATTGGGAAAGGTGCAGATATTCATGCTAAAGCTTCATTAAATTAAACTATTCTGCACAGAGCAGCTTAGAGTGGGAACAAAGACTTAGTGGAGTATCTGATTGGGAAAGGTGCAGATATTCATGCTAAAACTTTATCTAATTAAACTATTCTGCACATCGCAGCTTAGCGTGGAAACAAAGACTTAGTGGAGTATCTGATTGGGAAAGGTGCAGATATTCATGCTAAAGCTTCATTAAATTATACTATTCTGCACTAAGCAGCTTAGAGTGGGAACAAAGACTTAGTGGAGTATCTGATTGGGAAAGGTGCAGATATTCATGCTAAAACTTTATCTAATTAAACTATTCTGCACAGAGCAGCTTAGAGTGGAAACAAAGACTTAGTGAAGTATCTGATTGAGAAAGGTGCAGATATTCATGCTAAAACTTCAGCTAATTAAACTATTCTGCACAAAGCAGCTTAGAGTGGAAACAAAGACTTATTGAAGTATCTGATTGGGAAAGGTGCAGATATTCATGCTAAAACTTTCTCTAATTAAACTATTCTGCAGAGAGCAGCTTAGAGTGGAAACAAAGACTTAGTGAAGTATCTGATTGGGAAAGGTGCAGATATTCATGCTAAAACTTTATCTAATTAAACTATTCTGTACAGAGCAGCTTAGAGCGGAAACAAAGACTTAGTGGAGTATCTGATTGAGAAAGGTGCAGATATTCATGCTAAAGCTTCAGCTAATTATACTATTCTGCACATCGCAGCTTAGCGTGGAAACAAAGACTTAGTGGAGTATCTGATTGGGAAAGGTGCAGATATTCATGCTAAAACTTCATCTAATTAAACTATTCTGCACAGAGCAGCTTAGAGCGGAAACAAAGACTTAGTGGAGTATCTGATTGAGAAAGGTGCAGATATTCATGCTAAAGCTTCATTAAATTATACTATTCTGCACTAAGCAGCTTAGAGTGGGAACAAAGACTTAGTGGAGTATCTGATTGGGAAAGGTGCAGATATTCATGCTAAAGCTTCATTAAATTATACTATTCTGCACTAAGCAGCTTAGAGTGGGAACAAAGACTTAGTGGAGTATCTGATTGAGAAAGGTGCAGATATTCATGCTAAAGCTTCATTAAATTATACTATTCTGCACTAAGCAGCTTAGAGTGGGAACAAAGACTTAGTGGAGTATCTGATTGGGAAAGGTGCAGATATTCATGCTAAAGCTTCATTAAATTATACTATTCTGCACATCGCAGCTTAGCGTGGAAACAAAGACTTAGTGGAGTATCTGATTGGGAAAGGTGCAGATATTCACGCTAAAACTTCATTAAATTATACTATTCTGCACTAAGCAGCTTAGAGTGGGAACAAAGACTTAGTGGAGTATCTGATTGGGAAAGGTGCAGATATTCATGCTAAAGCTTCATTAAATTAAACTATTCTGCACATTGCAGCTTAGAGTGGGAACAAAGACTTAGTGGAGTATCTGATTGGGAAAGGTGCAGATATTCATGCTAAAACTTTATCTAATTAAACTATTCTGCACAAAGCAGCTAAGAGTGGAAACAAAGACTTAGTGTAGTATCTGATTGGGAAAGGTGCAGATATTCATGATAAAAATGATTGGATTTTGGCTCCTTATAAGATTTTAGGACATTGATCATATCTCTATGATTTGCATAATAAATCTCATATATTTTAATAGTGTTAGATTTTTATTCTTAAGTACCTATTCTTTCTGTGTTTCTTCTTAAATTCAGAATTTATCAACGTTATTTCCAAATCTTCGAATTTATATAAAGATGCTGCCTGTGCTATATGCACTATATCACTATAGTGCTTGTTTTGATTTATAAAAATTAGGTAAATACTTACATTTTGCAACTTACTGAATCTTGGTTAAAATTTGTATGATTATTGAGATTTCCAAGTATAAATATTTATATTAGCTGGATGACAAAAGAGTACAATAGATATAAATACCGGTATTAAGATTTATAAGATTATTTTAAAAATCTTTTTTGCTTTATTTCATTTTTATTTTGTTTTCATTTTCAATTCCTAGCTCTTTTCTCCAGATTAAGAATGTGTTAATGTAGATATAAAATATCTAATTTTATGGTACCCTGAAAATCATTAAATGAAGTGTATAGGTACGAGCTTAATAAATTTTTGATTTTAAGGGGTAAAATTTTGCTAGAAATTATGCAAACTGGTACCTATAAGCTCCTCTAAGTTGATATGATTATATCGGATAAATAAAATTTTTGCAATTTTCTAAACATATATGTAAATTAAATTGGTACACATTTAAATGTAAGTTTTAATTAAAATACATGTACATGTAACAGCTATAAAATCTTAATCATTAATATAAGCTAAAATTTTTTTCATTTAACCAAATCAAATCAAGATTCAAATTATTCCATTCTTAAATAAGAAAAAATCAGAATTAAATCTAATTTTAATCCACAAATATATATAAAATGTATAAAAGAATGAGGAATTCATAAACTAGCTTCCTGTGTAAGACCGATAAAATTCAACAGACTCTCGGAAATTAATAAGAAAATCCTGCAGATAAAATTCTTAAATCAAAAGCAAAAGGCACTTCTTAAAATCATTGAGACATCCATTCATAGCGAATTAAGAAATTGCAGTACCTAGTTACTATATCTCCTTCTTAAATGACAAAAAAGTACTTCAACCGAATAAAAAAGCATTAATAATTAGATCTTATGCAGCAGCAACAGTAACAAGATAATGAAATGCTGAAAAAGCCTTGAGTTATCAATTTACCATCTTCTAAATTAAGGATCAAGAAAATCAAGTATCATTAACCTCACATACCAGCATATCTCCATTGAAAAAAGGTTGATGAATTTAAAAAAGAGAAAATCAGAATGGCAACAGAGGTGATACCATTCTCAAAGACAAAGCTGGAGAATGTTGATATTTTTCTTAAAACTAGGCGGATTGATCAATTTGACGGGTTTAAATATGCTAAAAACTATCAAATTGATAAAATAAATAGAACACAAAAGCAAAATAAGGTGGTAAATCATTAGAAATAAAAAAAGGAAAAAGGACTTGATTATCAGTAGCAGTAGTAGCAATAGCATCATCTTAGATTAAACAGAGAAGGAATTACTAGTGCTTTATCATCACCTCCTTTATCATCATCACAATCTTCACGATCATCATTGATGTTTCCCTCATCAACATTATCTCCAATATCCTATCACCTCACTCAAAATTATTTTAGCGGATAAAAAAGCAGTCAACAGAGACTAACCCCAAATAAGTAATTAAATTCCTATAGAAAATAACTATCATTTGAGAAGGTTCTTTAATAGATTTAGAATAAGAAAGTATTCTCGAGCCATGCCAATAGCAACCAGAGTTCGCTGTTTTAACGAGGATTTTCGGATGAAAGTTTGCTGTAGTATTAAGATGATAAGACAATTGCTTGAGGCTCAATAGGCAGAAAGATTGTATCAGAATAACCAAAAGTTAAAATTAATTTTACGAAAAAGAAGAATACAAGTGCTACTAAGAATATTTAACTCAAAAATAGACGAAGTAATCTTGAGCTGGTTTAAAACTAAGGTGAAAATGAAGATTTAAAAGCTAACGATCAAAATATCGACTAGATCAATAATGATTAAAATAAACTACAATAATAATAAAACATGAACCTAGAGATTCAGATTGAAAAACCAATTCAACTGCGAATAATGGAGAATAATGATAAGATAAAATAAAGATTCTAGGCATAAGAATGCTACGGAGTGACATAATAATAAGCAAATATTAGCAGCAGTAGTTAGATGAGCTAAAAGCATATTGACACCCTAACAGGTTCAAATGTCAAGCAAAATGAGGTTAATGATGATAAAAATGAGCAATAAATTATGAATCTGTAAGATATTATCGACCGTGATGATGAAATAAAGAAGAAAAACTCAAATTAACTGATTAGAACAAGTAGCTTCTGGTAATTCTCTCCAAATCTATTCAAACCCAGCCCTAGGCATTGAGATTCATAGATATAGAAGAATAGACATAGCCAAAGCTAAGCAACGAGTCCATATGCATCTAACATAAATTTCTACACCTCTTAGCGTATCAATAAAAAACAATAACTAGCGACGTCTAAACTGCAATTCTGGGATGACTTCTATTAGAGGAATTAATAATTCTAATCAATAAAACGTTCAACAAGGGGACTTAAGATCCCTTGCATATATTAAGAGTTTCCTTAGATTGGTATATCAGCTGAGAGTAAGAAATCAAAGCTAAAGTTGCTTGATAAGGATAAGCAACAGTAGTCTAAGCTTCGAAAATAACACTAATATAGTGAGTCATTGGCGACATAAAGAAATAGGTTATTAGGCCCATCAAACTACTTCAATCGCAAATCACAGCTATCTTGGAGAAAGATAGAGAAGATTTAAAAAATCATCAATGATGAAACGACACACATGTTTAATAGAAAGGTAAAGAAGAAGAAGAGGAGAATGAGCTAGGATATATGTTGAGATTTTATGAAGTTAGCTGGTGGAGGAATGAATTCTGATCATAATCTCGTCAAAAATTTAATTTTTCCTTTATAATCTATTACATGTAATATATTTATAACATTATAATTTCAATCAAATTAATTTATATCAATGATTACAACTTAATATTCAGAAAAGATAAAGTTTCTTATCAAATCATCGATTCTCGGAACATTTCGAGCACTAATCGGATTACCTCTAGAACATCCTTTAGATTGCATTAAAACTCGATCCCAATCATTGAATTAAAATTCCTCATCAAATCCTTTCAAGTTTGCTAGATAAATTTATCGAACTTAAGGAATCTGAGCATTCTATTCTGGTCTGATTCCGAATGCGACATGAATAGCAATCAAACAACTCTACAGATGGCCACTCATGATCGCAATTCCCTCAATTTTGGAGAAATTATAGAGAAGATAAACTAGCGCAGTTAATATTAAAGTAAAGACAGGATTCATCATTGCCTGCATATAAGTTTATATCCTTTGCCCATTTGAGAGACTCAAAGTCTATCTCATGACAAATAGATAAAGAAAATCAAGAGGAAGGCTAAGGCAATTCTTTTCGAATACTCTCGATAACACATCTGTATCATATATTAAATCATTGAGATATTAACTATTTCGCGGGCTAAAAGCTCAATTCTACAAGTAGGTTGTATCTTGGATAAGTTTCCTCGGGGCTGATGCATTTTTCAAAGATTAGTGGCAGAAATTTAAGACTTAAAAGTCACTTAGCTACTCAGAGATAGTTGTAATTGGAATATTAGTGGGATTTGTAAATACACTTGTAGTAATGCCTTTTGATTGTGCTAAGACCTAGTATCAGATGTCTGAATATGTACCAAAAAATCATTCATTGTTGTCACTGATGAGAAAGATATCGAAGGAAAGGGGCATTATTTAGGGTTTGTATGCTGGTTGGTAGGCTAAAATGCTGCAATATATTATTCAAGCAATTTTTACAGTGAATCTATTGTACTACTTAGAAAAGCAATTTAAATTGATTAATGATAATAAATAAATTGATTAGTTTGCTAAAATTTATTTTTTTTCAAATAATATTATAAAAATCATCTAGTACCAAGAGATTTCCCCAACTGTGGCAAAGCAAATTATCGAAGCTTTTATAATCCATCATCGCGTAGAAGGAGCAGTCCTACAATCTGCTTAGGAGTGAAGTTATTGAAGTCCTCCCAGTCCAACCCCACTGAGAGAATATGCGCTCTTTTCTATCCAAAACTCAAATATTGATAATAAATGAAATACCTTATTCTCCTTTGCAGCGTTTGCAAGAGACTTCAACGTCCCATATATAACATCCTTCAACTACAAATCAATCAAATTCAGTGGATATTTATTTTTCATCCTCTGCAACGCTTACTGACTCTTATTCTTTTGTATACCAGATCGATTAAATGCTCGTCTCTGCAGTTCAAAGAAAAATGACTGATTCATACCCTCCTCTCGTTAAGGGTTTTGGAGTTATTGATTCTTTAAGATTTCATGCTCATATGAAGCAAAGCATTGATTAAACATCCTTTGCATATCGATTACGGAGATTAGTTTTGAGTAATGTTGAGCGATGTGTTATTTTTTGTCTTATTTTACCTCTTGTATTTGTCTCTCAAGGCTGTTTAACATTGTTACCATTGAGATGACTTATTCGAGTTGTTGTTGATTGAGCTAAAGATTAGTCGGAATCGGGTTAATAAATAAAAATTACTAGATTAGGATTGAAATCTGGGTAGAGAGTGTACTACTTAGCGTATATTGATTAATTTTAATTAGATTGTAAATTGCCTCCTCGATTGTTATAATTAACGCTATGTCCAGCATTAGGAGCGTCGGTTAGGAACAATGAAGAGTTTTGTTGTTGATCCTGCTACTGCTGATTTATGTATTGTTACGGAAATAGCTGCTTGTGTTATTGTTTAACTTATTATAGCTGTTAGAGGAGTTCTTAGATTTGGTATGAAAGACCGAGGTTCTTTTTGCTGTCTATTGAAATAAGTTCGATAAGCAAATTAAACAAATTAATTTGAATACTATCTTACACTTATACAACTCAATATGTTTGGTCTAATTCTCCTTCTTCAACTTTTAATTCTTCTTCTACTCGATCTCATGAGATTAGGTAAGCGACGCTAATTTATGCCTCAAGGTATCAGACGTCTTCTTAAAATTTTACAAATCTTGAATAATCTATCGATAGGTAGCATTAGCTAAATTTTACTCTTCTAATCTCTTGGCCTTCATCTCCAGAGCACTAATCGCTCTCCTTGCGTCATCTTCCACTGGTAGATACCTATTCTCAAGCTACAAATTTTCCCTCAAAAACGTATCTGATATTCTTATATCCATCGAATTAATCGCATGGTCGAGTGTTTATTTCTACTTAACAACTTTCCCTAAATTTAGCGTATAATGCTTCTCAAATTAGTCAAGTGTATCATCTTGCTTCTCAGTTGAAAGGGTACTCAATCTTCTTTGATTGGCCATTACGTCGAGTGATATCATTATTTTCTAAGGATAAAAATTAAATCAATTCATTATTACCCCTTATGCTTACACTGCGCTGATCTTATTTGTAGTCTACTACTATGATGTCTTTGAACTTTTCTAAAAAGTCCCCTACCTCGTTTTAGGAGATTAATGATGATCTTTATCAAGCTTTTCCAGAGCGAATTCTCGACTTGATTTGCTGATATTTATACGATTAGTCTGATAATCTAAGCGATTAGCATCACTCTCTGGATTAGTATTGAATTATGTCTGAAGTTTTGAATTAGTGTCTTCAAATGAAGCAGCCGAGAGTAACACATGTGGCTTGTTTAAATCATTCGAGGCGTAGATCTTTTAAAATTTAGTTTCATCATTATCAGCTGCTCCCGCTGCTAAAATTTAAGAATGCTCACTGGTGTTCTCAGATTATGTGAAACTTAATGGTTTTTATAGTTAGTCTTGAAATTAATCCAAACTCTTTTATGTAATTTCCATTTGTTGCAACTGTTGTAATTAATTAATAAAAATTATTAAATAAAAATTTATAAGTATAAAAGTTATCAATTTATATACAACATTAAATGAAGCTAACAATCACTTAATAAACTAGCAGCCTTCCAATCATGGAAAATTAACTCATAAAAGACAAGTAAACGATGATATTTTAAATTAAACAGATGATTTAATAAAGATCTCATGGCAAATATCCATTATCATAGTAGATGTTGGAAATTTAAAACAGTAGCAATTTTAATAGCTTGGTTTTGAATAGTGGTTGTGGTAGATACTAACTACTGTAATAATAAAATAAAAGAGCGTTATGACTATCAACATTTTAGATGAAATTAGATGATATCACTTAGCTCTTTTAACTCTTGCCTAAGTAAATATAATCTACAAGTATGACAGGTAGCATATCTCCTCCTAGACAATTGGGTAGGCATAATGCTTGAAAATCTGATTAGTATCTTCTTCATGATAGCTCCTAGCGTGCGATCGGACTGTTCTCTCCGTCGAATAGATATACTGCTGCTGCGTTGAATACTCAGACAGAAGGGAGTCGATCTATAAACAGTCGGCTGTTTCCTTCGCCTCATTATGGTGGTGGTGGTGGTAATCTAACAGAGTTTAAGAAATTAGGAAATTAACCGACAACTGCTTCGAAACGCCATTTTTCTATGACTAATCGATCCATAGCATCGCCTCATCTGAAGCAAAAGTTGTTGTAGAGCGAGATTTAGGAGGAGGAAGATAGGAAGAGTTTCGGGATGAATTAAGAGCACGATGGTGGTGATAATAGCTTTTTGGCTGATTAATCGATTCCATGCGTGAAGATGAGATTGTCTCTATGCTGAAACCCGGTTTTGATTAAGTTGTTAATAGTAGATTCAGAGAGGAAGGAATATTAATTCATCTAAGCCTATGAAAGTACACAGATATTCATACTAAAACTTATGATCCAGAAAAAATGTCGAATACCTATAGAAATTTAGGTACTGAGCTTTAAAAAACACTCAATCGACGACGTTCAAACAGTATTTGATGTCATGAGAGGAGTAATCCAGACGCCTTAGTTCAAAAGTAGAAACTCTTTTCATTTCTAAGCTGCGAAATCTCTAAGTATTCGTTAGAATAACCAGAGCTTCACTCTAGGAGTATCTGATCATAACCCAAAACCAACTCTATAATTGACAGTAACAGTGATCAAAAGAATAGGCGGATCAAAATTTAAAATTGGAATAGATCTAACATTCAATGCGATCAAACAGGTGCGTAAAATCCCATTTAAGCATGAAGCTCCTCTATATCGAGATGTAGACGACGGTTTGTGTTGGTGCTGCTATTGCATGGACTATCACTGCAAGATCTATAAAGAGCTATTTATAATCAAAAAAGGCTATGGAAAATTTAATCTCCACAAATAATATGATATGCGGCAGATAAGATGCCCAGTTTGTAGAACTACAAAAGTATAGGTTAGAAACTGTGGGTTTGTTAAGTGTGAATGGTAGATTAAGTCTTGCTACAGAGAAGGTAATTTGCAATCGTTTTCGGGAAAAACTTATGATAGCTCACTGCATACTCTAAAGGAAAGTAATCTCTTAGATGCTTGGAAGTTCTTTTAAATCTAAGTGAATAAACTTCCTCGGCATTAATTAATCTCTGGTCATCCGAGAGCGCCACCAAGATAGCATTCAACACAGATCTACGAGATCGATGAGTTCAATATCTATAATTTGCCAAGTATTAATGATGGGAAGATTCAGGAGGCCCAAACTAATGCAAGGAAACAATTTCAAATGACAATGATGCCGCCTAAGATTCATTCAAATTCACCTTCTCCAGAGCCTGATGATTTTTATCAGTAGTTGAGGTATTAGCAGTAGTAGTCGGGGTAGATGTAGTCAAACTTAAGAGGGATTGGAGGATTTGGTCTCGCTAGTAATAACATTTTTATAGAGCGTTAAAATCGCAAAATTGGTCGTGGAATTAGCAGTAGTAGTGCTAAGAAAAAAAGATTAGAGAAGGAGAAGTCTGAATTTATAAACGCAATGGATGGTTAAGCTCTTGTTAGTCATCAATAGGGCCGAAATTCTCATGAGAGAAAATCATTTTACGGTGATGTATAAAATGATTAGAAAAAATTGGATAGTAACATTGAAGATAAATGCAATATTTTTTGATATAGCTGATTATTATATTATGATTAAAATACATGTATATATTTTATAAGAAAACAATATCCTTTATAAAAATTATCTCAATTTATTTGGGTTTTGGGGTTTTGGGGTTTTGGGGTTTGGGGGGTTTTGGGGTTTTGGGGTCAACAATTGAAATTTACAAAGATCATAGTTTAGGAATTATATTTTTACTACAATTGCTACTTACTAATCCTCCAACCTTTATCCCAATTGACGGACCATGTTTAAACCCTGATCCATTAAATCCATAGCACCAAATGACATCTCCCTCCTTATAGATCTATAGCCCTTATTCTGCAGCTTCATATCTCATAGTATAAAAGCAAGGCTATGTCTCATCCATGCAGTCTAATTTACCTCGGCATGTACTACTATAAAGTGTGAATAACGTCAGTAAATGATCGTTTAACATGCGTGCCAATTTTAGCAGCCTTCATTTATGGAGTGTATGGTAAGATATAGAAATGTATATCTGAATATAGAATGCATACTTTTGGAATATTTTTTGGATCGTTCAGACGGATTGTTTAAGTCTCAATACGCTCAACATTCTTTTATACTTTGAATTTCTTTGTATATGGTCCTGTTGTCATTACTAATGAATGCTTACAATGAATCTTTTATGATATATTTTTAGCATTATTTGATATTCTCTCAATATATTTTTTATCAGTATTTATATTGATAACTTTAGTTGAATAAAACAGCCTGGCACCAAATTTTACAGCTGCTTCTTTCAAGCAATACAAAGCCATTTTAACATCAATAAAGCCCATTGTCTTTGTTTATTTCAATGCCAATATAATCAGGAGGTAATTGTAAGGATGGGTATCTTTTCATTAACTCTTAAGATGTATAAGAATAATGGTCAATCTATGGCAGGCTCTTATTCTCTATATTTTCCTTCAACTAAAGAATCTATCGATGATTTTTAGGGCCAATATTCAATCCTCCAATTAAATGAATAATTTTTCTATCAAACATAGCTTAAAGTTAACGCCATTGCTTCAAGTCTTCAATAGCATGCTTCATTAGTTACTTATCGATTGAAGAGACTCTAAATATTCTGGTATAACCTGCAGATGATGTGCCGATTGACCCAGAGGAGCTAAATTGTTAGAATCCAAAGACTTTGTATCCTAGTTTAGAGAGACGATATGCTGAGGATAGCCCTGCAATACCAAGACCCACTATAATGATATCAGGTGCTTAAGCCATTATTATTTTAATAAAATATTTTTATCCATAATTCTTTTAATTAAATCATATTTGATATTTTAATCTATATATACATGTATATATATTGTTTGAATATCTAAAATATTTAATATATATACTAGTATGTAATCTGGGGTTTTGGGGTTTTGGGTTTTGGGGTTTTGGGGTTTTGGGG
>CAXIVM010001511.1:0-16000 GCA_964035705.1 Porites rus | reverse complement strand
TATGTGGTTCTGAGGTCCGTCCCATTTCGCTCGCGGATAGCGCTGCAATTCGCTGGATCCACAGGTCGTGACTTCGAATTCCGTGGCGCAAAACAAAACAAGTCGGCACTTGAAACATGCTGGGACAGTCCGTGAAACAGTTCTAGGAAATTCACAAAAATACATCAGTAATCTTCAGTTGATCATTGAATAAGTCTGAAATATCTGAAATGATGGCGTGCCGATGCTACCCTATCTGCAAGTAGTACGTCAATCTGTTCAAGGAGTCGCCCTCCTTGGTCGCCCGACCAATGGTCCCCATCCCAAACCCTTCCCGAGCGGCGAAGATGCGCCCTTGTCCATCTTTTTCCAGCGGCGAAGTGAACGAACAGGTCCACGGCACCAAAAAGGAAATCGAGATCTGCTTGGTGGTTGCCACGCACGTACCGAAAGAAACACATGAGGGTGCCAGCGGCATCGATCATCCCCAAAGTAAAGGGCTGAACGGCTGAACGTAGAATTCACCTGAAAAACACCCGCCCAAACATGCTGGATCTACTGAATCTTGTGGTCGTGAAGGGTAGAAGATTGAATGTAATGAGAAAAAATACCACTACCTGGACCAATCATCACGTGAATCTCTCAAGAAAACGACAAGCATGAGTACGATTCGATCTGTCAACATGCACTCAACTATATCTTTCTGGAATGTTGAGTTCCTGCTGTTTCTGTTTCCCACATCCGTCCGCACATCCAACAACTATCAACCATCAATGCTCCTTTGGCTTGGCTCATCCCTTATCCAGTGGCATTTTACAGGACCGCTCGCTCTCTCTCTCTCTCTTGAATTGCAGGGTTGGACTGGCATGTTCCGGCACGTGCATCTGCGGCAAGGCGTTTCCCAACAAATGGGCGGGTGATCCGGCGGGATGGGTCGACTTCAATATCCACTTCAGTCAGGCCCGGAGAAATAGCTCATGAGGATGGGTCAAAGCTGACCTTGTCTCTTGAATTGCAGGGTTGGACTGGCATGTTCCGGCACGTGCATCTGCGGCAAGGCGTTTCCCAACAAATGGGCGGGTGATCCGGCGGGATGGGTCGACTTCAATATCCACTTCAGTCAGGCCCGGAGAAATAGCTCATGAGGATGGGTCAAAGCTGACCTTGAGACCGACTCTCAACATCAACTTGGATGCAGCTTGGGTTTGCAAGCTTGGGTTTGGGGGGGCTCCGGTGTTTGATCCGTCCAATTCCAATCCCCACATTTGTCAATAAGAATCTGGGGACTCGTATTTTTTTAAAACCGCGTGTCGGGCTTCCCATGTCTCATCCGAAACCATTATTTTTCTGCGCCGCTTCTGCTTCTGGGTTTCGCTTCTGTTCTCCCAATACCTGGGTGGGTTGAAAAAGGATTTTCTTTTAGGCATACACTGGTACCCCAAGATTTCTAGGGTCCGTATAAACCACCAACCTTGGGGATTGTGCCATCTACTCTGAAACCACGGAAAAACCATGCATGGATGGTCTAGGAGAGTTCTTTGTCCAATCGAGCAAGCTGTCTGGGAGCGTATATACAATGCCCCTGTAAGGTCTATGTATCACCCAAATCATCCAAACATTCTACTTAATTTTTGATACCCTGAACGGTGTATGTCCAGGTCTAGTCCCACTAAATCCCACCAACCTGTTTTGTCCAAAGAAAGGTATGCTGTACCATGGGCCGCGCCCCCGAGGATCTCTGAAAGTAGGCCAACCTGAAACGCTCCATATGGCACAAAATATGGCTGGCGTTCACCAGGAAACACTAGTGATGTAGATGATGTAGGCCATATTTGCCATGGAGTCCATGACATGGAGCATCTGGGAACTGGTGTCTTCTACCACGATACCCATCTCCAAATCCTCAAATTGAGATAATTGAGGAGCTTGGAAGTATGTCAAGAGGATCAAAGAAGGGTGTGCTGTGGCATGCCTGACATACCCCGTCTTTCCATACCTCAAAAACTTCTAGGATTGCCCGTGGACTAATCAATACTAATCATGAGGACGCACATACGGCTATGATGACAAACTGATGGTTCAGCCTGAAAGCACCAGCAAAAACGGGTTTCACCATGTTTCACTTGGTGAGTCGTGCGGTTGCGTCGTTCTGCGGAGTAGATGCTTGCACGATGGTGGACCGTACCCTTATTACTGCATCACATCAATATAGTTTTGTATGCATGCATTTGACAAAAGTGTATCGTATGGTATGTTTTGCACACATTTCTATGGTATATGCCCAAACTTTGCTCCTCTGTGGCTCTGGACCCATCTGAGACTCTTATGCCCCCCTTTTTTAGCCACTTGGCGGCGGGGGGGAGAAAACGCGCGCGTAGGGTGAAGAACCATCACACCTGGGACAACTCTGCAGGCCCACAAGATCTGTGGCTCAACGGCATTTTGGTTGGGTGGATGATCGTCATAGCTGATCACAAACTATTAGACATGCTATCTACTAATCAACATGCCCTTGTCGCCCAATCATGATTTGTCTTCAGCCCTAGCTTTGCGGCTGCGTGGTGTAGGCAAAAGTGCCAAGTCAGCGGTTTGCGCCCAGTGGCGTATGAGAAAAGGTATGAGCTGGACCTGGATGTTGGATTTATCTGGCCAGTTGCCGTCTGCCAGCTTGCAGGTTCGCTACTTGAGTGCTTTTGGCAAAGAAACGCCTTGACAAACCCAAAGGTTGTCAAAGAACTTCTTTTTAGACCTGTGTTTCTTTTTGCATTTTTCCCTTTAGACCTTTCTTAAGACTCTCCCGTTGGAGTTTCCGAGGCTGCTCTTGCTGTGTGCTGACAGATGCAACATGTGGCTCAGATTGGATCACCTACAGGAGCGGCTTGTCAGTGGTGAAGAAACAGTCCAGCAGCTTGTCAGTCCATCGGATCTAGCTGAACATTTTTCGACCCTTGGATTTCCTATAGTTCACCAATGTGTGTGAAGTACCAGGACCCTCCAAAGGGTGCCCAATGAAAGTCTATAGGTAGTGTGGGGTAGTTCAGCCAGGACACCCCGACAGGAGGGTCCTGGTAGGATCTCTTCCAAGCTGCAAGGGTCTGAGCTTGTGTCGATTGGGTGCTGAGCTCAGCTGTGTTCCGCGCTCTGTTTCACAGCGCACGGGTCACCCGAACGGTTCACGGGTTCGGAGGCGAACGAATGGCCGCAGGAACGGGGGCCACAAGCTTTTCCGGTGAAGCCTTCAAAGGTACTTCTTTTTGTGTGCCTGAAGATGAACAACATCCAGGAGCAGAAGAAGCACCACGCACTCCCTATGAGCTTCGTATTAGCTTGAGCTTCTATTTAGTCCCGTATGTAGCAAAAACCATCCATCAATTCAATGTCTTCCAGCCTTCCAGTTTTCCCTTATTCATCGACCAGGGCAATCCAAAAAGTATCTTATATAGTCAAATCAATGCCATTCAAAGGAATCCCTGAACCCCAAACTTTACGGGCCTGCCAATAGTTGCAGACTTGGATTTGCTGATGGCTTGGGATCCATGCACTTGTTCAGTGCATAATTCTGAACAATATTGAATGGACAATAACTCATCCAGCACCACTGAAACAACATACAGGTAAAACAAGTCCTACTGGGCTTCTGGTCCGAGCAATCCCTGAACAAGAGTGACTTGAACAGAACACCTCCGATGCGTATTTATCAGGGGGAACCCAAAAAAGAACAACCATATATAAGTGTATACAATGTAATTGTTCAGGGGGACCAACAAAAACAACATAATATGGTGTATATATATATATATATGTGTGTGTGTATAGTTAGCCACATGTAGCCCAAGCAGGTCTTGGCTCCAGTTCCCTTGCAACTCAGGGACGTCGGAACGCCTGGAACGCATGGCCGGTCACACCTCATCAGATCGTGTGCGCTCCTCTGAAGCCTTTTTTCCCGCCTGCGGAGGAGAGTCCTGAGGCCAAGCGATTTCAGCCAATCACACTGAAAAAGAGGTGCTTGTTTCACGATATAGAAGGGATATAAGTAACTCAATTGCTTCTTCCAAAATGAGCAGAGCAGGGGCAAAGGTTCTTCCTTCACGTACACTCCGTCACAGTTAGCTGGCTCAAATAGACAGCTTCAACCTACGCACTGAGTTTGACATAATCTTACTCTGGATTCGCTATTAGGTTGTAGGCCATCGCTATATAGTAGGTTGGAGGCCATCGCTCTCAGGATGGAGGCCATTGCTCTTAGTCTTGATTGGTTCCCCAAGATGGGTGCCTCCGAGATTGGCTCAATCGAAGGCTCTCGGTTCACCTGGGCGCACAAAAACTGCAGCGAGGCACAAACATCCAAACGCTGGCACACACGCCTGGGAAACCAAACATGGATGCTTCCCCAAACAGCCATTTCCTATGTAAAGGATTTTAATTGCCATATTGGAACAACCGTTTGTTTCTGGTTGTTTGGGTTTCCAGGCGGGACCTAACTTAACTGTTTCAACAGTTTTCCCTATGGATCACTGCCACCCTCTGAGGTTAGCGGTGATGCGTTCGCCACTTTTGCCCTTCAAAGGATTTCAATGGTCTGTGGATTTGTAAGGTTTCGATGTCATGTAGATTCACCATATGAATATACACCGTGTTCGACACGTTTTTACAATTTTACAATCCCTGTCTGGGGGGGTTATTCCCCAAAGGGTTGCTGTCCCACATCCTCGGGTAGTGGATAACCCTCTTGGCACTCATTTCAACCACCTGAGTCTACATTCGGCTCTTGCTTGGAATGTCTGGCAGTCTGGGAGTCGGAACTTTTTGGAGATCGACCGTCGACAGCGGGACCCCACCAAGGTGGGCAACACACACCTTCATCTCTAGACACGCCTTTCCAGGGGGCTGCGGTATGTACTGAATTTGTTTACAGTTTACTACAGTATTTATCCGTGCTGTTTGCTTGTGCGACCTGGTGACCAAACGCATTGCCATGTGAGTCTTGTCACACGAAATGGTCTGAAGGAGTCTGCATGACCCGTGCGTGCAGAATTCTTGACATGGACTGGAGAGTGATGGAGAGTGGTCCCAGGCGTGGCTTGTCCCACATCCTGGTGAAACAGCACCTCTTCATGAGTCTTTAGACGGTCCGACCATATCAAAGCACTCCAAAATAAGTGGACACACATCTCTTGCGAACCTTTTCCTTCGACCCAAAAGCGCTTTTGCTGTCCAGCCAGGAAAACACAAACACAAGTTGCTTGGCAGCTAAACATCAGCCAAATATATTTCCCAGGTTTGGGGGGCACCCCGATCCACCAAGCAAAAGAGCCAAGAGCTAAACCGTGCCACATCAGGTTTGGGCACCTAGATCCTCCCACGACGCCGGGGCCTGTCCATCCCAACCCCAGACTCAGACCGAAGATGCGAAGAGTGAGCTCTATTTGTGGAGCACCCATCACTAGATATAGATAGATACATAGATAGACAAACAGACGGACAGCCGACAGAGAGAGAGAGAGAGAGACAGAGAGAGAGAGATAGAGAGATAGATAGAGATAGATAGAGGTAGATAGGGATAGATAAAAATATATAATATATACATATATAAATAGGGTTACGTGATGGTTTCGGCCGCGCGCGCTTTAGCAAGTTTCCCAGACAGCCAGACAGCAGCTCATAGTTTCTACAAAGACAAAGAACGTTTTAGTTGTGCAAGTTCATCCTTCAGACGTTGATTTTCATGGCGCAGGCGATCATTCTCTTCCTCGATTTCCTGATGGCATCCCACTGCATCTAGCAACTCTTGGAAAAGCACTCTTTCGTCTTGCGTCAACGGTGCCCGGGGTGTAGAAGTTGACATTGGCGTGGCCTCCTGTTCCACAGACTTTTGTTTCTCTGCTTCCGGGTTCTCTGATGTAGAAGACGATGATGAATCCGAAGAACTAGAATCAGAACCACTATATACCTCCATCTCCCTCTCCATGTTGGTCATCATTGGGCATTTCTGCTGCAGGAAGAACAGGTGCAGGAAGAGCAAGCATTGGAACACTGCCTTGGGAAGCTGATGCCGAGCGAGCACGGCCATCTTTCTTGGTTTGTAACCAAGAAAGCAGCGCCGTCTGGCAGTTACTCGACCAAGCAGTACCTTGTGCCAGGGTTCCCTGGTTCACTGCCAGATGTCAGATGTTGAAGTAAGCAATGAAAGTATGTATGTTGTAGTAACATGTAAATGCCTCAAAAGTGGAGGTCCGAAATCATCCCCTAGCCATAAATAGATATTTAAATATATATATATATATATGTATGGCTTCATGATAGATAAATTTATACATAATATAATGAATAGATACATATTGATAGATAAATATAGATATGAAAGAACACATACATACATAAATATAAACACATAATAAATAACAACACAACAATTTAGTAAAATACATACATATAGATAGATAGTGATAGATAAATAACTATGATAAATATGATCTGATAAAACATAGAATATAATAGGATATGATACAATCAGTCAAAATAAAAATAAGATAGGAAAAACAACATAAGATAAGATATAGCTAGATAGATCGATAAATGGACGGACGGACGGACGGACGGATGGATGGATGGATCCAATATATAGCATGTCTTCAGTGTTCAAGGACAAATAACGTGGAGGACCGCTCCACAGCGGGCCGCACACACATCCCCCATGGCCACGTCGAGGACCCCCACCAAGTCGACGGCCTTTCCCTCCTGGCGGTGGCGTCCCGTTCTTGTCATATAAGTCACGGCCAGTACGCGAAAAGGTCGGATGGCGAGGTATCCAAAGGTGGGATAGCAAGGTAGAGAACATCTACAGTACCCAACAAGTATGTGCCGGTCATGAGTAAAATCATGTCAATCATATCAACCAGTAAAAATCTGGTTCCTTTACAGCCCTAGGGCTCCAGTCGTACCTTCGCTTCGAAGGTGGAACTGGGGTGGGTGCCAGGAGGGTCCAGTCACACCGAACCTGAGGAGGTACGACCGGAGCCCTGGGGCAGTATACCCTCCTATATATCGAGACGCATTTTTGCATGAGTAGTCTTCCAGTAAAATGAGCTCTTTGACCTGTAGGGAAAGTTTTTGGAACGAAGAGCATTACAAGAATTGAGGACTTGGACGGATACTCAGTCTCGGAAATAATTGGATGATGCTTCGATTTGTGTTCATTCTCTGGTCGAAAGGTATCTCGGTCTTGCACACAATATCATCAAATAAAAATCATGGGTCCAATCTCCACGCCTATGGGTCCAACCTCATCATCTTAATCACCAGTGAAAACCCCACCCCGCATGTGTGCGCCAAGGTCTCTTCGGCCACTCCGCTCCTCAACCTCAGCCTCCTCCGGTTGCGGGGCCACTTTGGCCTGGATGGAGCTCCGAAGAGCTGGACGGACCGAGAGGAGAGGAGGACATCGGCGACCGGGCGGATCGAGACAAACAAGAAGGGGAGAACGGATGACCGGGATGACCGTAGACCTGATTTCTGGGGTGGCTCCCGGTTCATTTTGCTTCAGTGGTTCCATAGACTGACCTTTCGTGGCTGCCTGGGATCCACTCGTGGCTGCCTGGGATCCACTAGGTATGAACAAATGTCCGCTGGTGAGCCGCCTGGATTCCATTTGTCAATTGATGCTTTCTCCAGGTGGCCTCCTCCAAATCACATCATCGAATCGTTCCAATATATAGGACAAAACTATCCCCTGGTCCCCTGGGTCTTGAAAGTGACCTTTTAAAGTTTGATATCATCCTGGTTTGAGGATGAGGCTAGGTCACCAAAAGGCCCATAAATGTGTAGAAGGTCACTTGGGAATACCTTATAAACACAAATAAGAAATCCCCGAAACACTCCGTAAAACACCAGATGCAAACACCTCCTGCCCCGCCCAGGCCGCGCGCGCCTTGGGCTTCCGCGTGCGACGGCGATACACGACCCAGTCCACACCTCAAGCGGTTGGTCTCACGACCGACGCCCAGGGCCGCGGCAGTGGAGCGATGCCAGGAGCGTCCGAGATAGCGTCCGATCGCTCCTACTCTTCATGAATACCGAATTCGAACCTGAGTGAAGTCTATTTTGGAGCACCAAGCACCCAACAAATATGGCCTTGTCTATGTTAAATGGGTTCTATAGGTACACACTAACTTATAGTCACTCTTTTCATGCAGGTTGAGAGGGCCTTTCTTGGGCGTCTCAAGAAAAGGACGCACCCAGTCACCCAGTCCCAGGATGTCTCAGGCCTGTCGCGGGACAGGGAACCCCACACATCTCGTTTGGGCAGGGACAGGATGCTGAACCGTGTTGTTCTTCCAGAACCGGTGGTCAAACATGGTGCACCATATGAAAGAAGGGATGTTCACAACGATTCGCTGAAGGCAGGGACTGGGGAGAACATCATCAAGGATTTGCCCCAAATTTAGATTGCCAAACAAGTAGTTGTTTCCAGGTCCGGTGACAGGTTCAGAAACCACCCAATGCAAAGGTTTGTGCCATACTCTACCTTGTCTTTTCGTTCCCAATCCCTCGTCATTCTTCCGTCTCAATCGCTGTTCTGTAGGCCTTGCAAGTGCGGCACTCGTGGGTAAGGCGTCTGATTTTGCGTCGGTGAAGCTCATCGAACGGACATCCGGAAGCAACTCTGAAGTTTGCGGTGCCAAAATATGAACCGGTTCGTGTAAACTGGTGTCATCATCAAACTGGTACCCAAACCATCCATGTCATGGCATAATGATTTGCATCTACTCCCTGAAACCACTCCAATGTAGGTAGGTAAATATGTCATAGAGTCATAGAGTCATACATGTGGATGGTCTGGGGTACCTCATCTGCTACACACTGCCACACGTCTCCTGCGATGGATGGCGTCAACCCACAACATCGGAGCTCTGTGGATCGACGGTCTTCGGAGCGGTGTGGGCGGATCGGATCTGCCTTCGGTTCCCGTCGCATGCCGCGTCTGCCCTGGTGGACCCGACTCTACAAGTCTCCCCTGCTGGCTGCAGACTTCAAAGAAGTGGCTGGTGACCTGTGAAGTCGGGTCCATATGTTTTCCTGATTGGAGATTCCGTCGGTGGAATCCCATTTCTTGCTTGCTTCTCTTCCCTATGTGCCGATGGAAATCCGCTCTTTCCGCAAAGCTCGGTCGCACGCTTATGCTTCTTCTCCCACACCCGGTGCCCCGTCCGTGCCCGTCACCAGGGCACATCTGGGAAGTGGAAAAAACGGGGAGCCATCCTGAGACACGCAGGGTCGCAGGATGCACACGGTGACAGGGTCTATCCAGCAAACCTATCCAGCACGTGCTTGACCTTTCATAACCACTCCCCGGAAGAAGCATGACACCAAATAGGTGGTGCCACTTCCCTTCCATTTCATGATGTCGGGGAGTGTAGTTCAAAAGGAACGAGCGGGGGGCTGGACTCATTTCCTCAACACGACTCATTCTGTTCTGCATATTTGCTCGGGCGGGGGGCTGGGAAAGGCCATCCAACTGTCCAGTCGTTCTGAAGGACATCTTCCAGGTGTGGCTTTGGCCCTGAGAAAGTGTGGCTGGTTGGTGGTTTATTTCTATTCACTTGAGTACTAGGAGTCTGTGGGTTCAATCATCCCAGTATAGGTTTAATATGGTTGAGCATAAACATATGAACCGACATGAAAACTACCCAAACGATCTTTGACTGTGTTTGAGACATCAACGAGTGGCATCTGCAGTTGGAGCTCCTTCCAAAACATAGGACGCAAAAAAAGTGGCATCGGACATCCATTCAGAAAAAAACATCCAAAAGAGCTCGCAAAATTCCCTTGTATATCCAGACCATACATGTATGACATACCATATGATGAACCAGGAAATGCTGAAGAAAAAAAACAAATAGTCCGAAAATATCGAAAGGGGATTCACCCCTCGCAAATAGACATCACCCCAATAAGCAAATCGCCCTGATCACTCAAACGTGGTTTTAAAGATGGTACACTTTGTGGGACTTACATGGAAGTGGATAATGGATGAACATGGCGCCATGGAAGACTAGTTAGTTTCCTCGACTCCACTTCCATGCGAGTTCCAAGGGGGAGGAACATCGGCCCATGCCACCCGCGCTGGACTCTCCGACTACATCGGCGGCCTCGTGGGACATGGGCGTTGGAGACTCCGCCTCGAGAGCCCTGACGAGTCCGGCCGGTTCCAGCTGGCGTGCGGACTCCGAGGCAGGCAGGCTTACCCCTGCCTCACTGCACAAATGTTACAGTGGGTTCAGAGGCTCGATGGCACTGGCACCCCAAGAGGTTCTAGACAGATGGGGGTCCATATAAACCGGGTCTGTGCCATCTAAACCACCAACATTGGGGTCTGTGCCATCTACTCTCATTCCACTAATTCCACTATATTCAATTTAACGATCGTATTCCTTAGACTATAAGGGTCCAGGCACTTAGTACTTCCAAAGAAAAGGTCGAAACATGGGCAAACCAAAAATCCGATTTGGATGGTCCTGGAGGCTTGGAGGTTTTGCCACCAACACATCAGCCCTCCCTCTAATGTCGACCAACATTCAACCATGCTAACACCACTCATCCAGCATCAACCCTACCAACAAACACAAATTATATACATCCTCACCATGACCAACAGCATCCTCTTGAGAATTTCAGAAACGTCACCGACAAACCTGCCAGCGCTTGCAGGATCGTGCAGGTGTTATAAAGCCCAACTGGTCGTGTCAAAGCCATCAATCAACTTGGCAACTTAGTGAGCATCATGTGTCTATCTCTGCAAGTCTGTGCGAAGTCATTGCATCGTGTCCATGTTCCACCAGCACCTTCCTAAGAGGTCTCCAATTTCATCCAATTTCATCTGGTATACCCTGCGCATCCCTACACTACTTCTACTTGTGGATCTCCATTGGACCACCCCTCTGAAGGTCCAGGAAAATGGGATCCGACGTCAGGTGCCTTGGGGGAAGGTCCGTGGGGGCCAGGAGTCCCTGAGACTCCCGAGCCGGAAATCCCTTGAATAAGCAGGTGAAGCTTTCTCCATGGTCACAGTGGGGAAACCAATCCCCAAGGAATAAGGTGAAAGATGGTGAAAGGTGATCCACTGCGGCGGTGGAAAAAAAAGAGGTCACAAACTGAGACTCCACAGGGGTCACGAACTGAAGGTGGCTCCAAAGGCTGCAGCCTGCATTGTTAACCCATGTTAGCCCCGCTCAGCAACTTGGATGCTGTCCTCTCCCGCCTGAAAACCGGAGACCATTGAAAGTTGGATCCTCTAATTCGCTCTTTGGATGGGCCAGGTGTTCTTGAACATGCCTCCGCGGATTCAGCCGAGCCTATCATAGGTGATGTGTGCCTGGGCTCAAATGGCGGGGCGGGCCTTCCTGGAAATTCATGCTGTTCCAAGATGGCATCTGAGATCCTTTAAGTTGTTAAACAGAAAGCACATACGGGTTCCAGGTTGATTGAACCCCAACTTGGCGACTAGTGACTGGTGATGGATTTAGTGAACCCCAAGCTATGTGAATTCCATCGAATTCCGTTGCGGGGAACCTCACCGTCGACGCAAAGACTCCTCGACCACCGGAGATATGAGGAACATGGAAGTTCACAACCCTACACCTCCAAGTACATCCTTAGAAGGTATTTGGACTCTCCAGACCCACCCCAGTCCCACCTTCTCAGGTTCGGTACGACTGGAGGCCGAACGGGCAAGTTCACCAAGTTCACGAGTTCGAGATGCTGAGTCGCGGTGATTTTGTTTTTCTCCACGCTTCGACCCATTCGACCCACTCACCGGTCACCGAAGCATCGAACGATGTCCATCGTTTCTTCGCCGGAGATGGTTCCGGCGAACGGGTTTTTCGGTTCTCCAGGTTGCCAGGATGTATTCCAAGGTGGTGAGCTCCTTCCACGAGATGCAGAGGTGAAACAGCAGCAGCGTGCCTACGAGCACCAGCAGTGGCAAGTTCAGGATCCTCGGAACGACATCGATTCAGTTGGACTCGGCGCCGAAGGGGCATGAGACCAGCACTTTCATGGGGGTCACCTGGCTGGTTTCGCCCCAGCCCACCATCCGGGACCGCCAACCACACCGGTCCAGGGATGCCCCCTCTTCCGGCTGCTTCGCTCGATCGGCGACGCTCCGCCGGCTACGGATCGAGGCTAGAAGTGGTTCAAGAATGTAACCCAAAGATGATCCCTGCCCCTGCTCAGATAGGGAAAACAACCATCGCCATATGTTGGGTATTGTTGGTGGTCCAGAAGTATATAGAGGTCACATCAAGGTTATCGACCAAAAAATGAAGAGTCCAATAAAGAACGTGTCTTGGTATGTCTTGGTGTTTGACCGGTTGTTCTTGGTGTTGAGTCTCTTTGATGTTTGCAACCTTCCAGGGCCGACCACTGGAGGGCACATGGACCGAATCTGGGATTGGTTTCGGACTCTATCCACTTAGCGCGAAGCCGCAGTCCAAAGAGAATATTTCGCCATGTTTCGCCCCACCCAGGTGTAGATCATTAGTAAACTTTACAAGTAGTTCCCGGGCAAGCCGGCGGCGGAAGTTTGCTATAAGAACAAATTGACCTATAGGAGTGTCCACGTTCTCTCCAACATGCGCGTCCTCCAGTCAAACGCACGCGCTCCGGACTTTTGACCCACGGGATTCCACGTGTGTAAGGTGTGTGCCCCCTGCAGGATCAGCAGCTCACAACAGCGTACTGGGTTGTATCTTTGCCACGACAAGAGGGGTGTATGACGAGTGGTGTATGATGAGTGGTGTATGCTGAGTGGTGTATGATGAGTGGTGTATTGACCAGCAGTTGAATGTCCTGTCCTGCATAAATGCAACCAAATACTATCAGTATGAACTGTGCCAAACCTGCACGCCGCGAGAGATGACTCAGCAGCGAGAGATGACTCAGCCGCGAGAGATGGCTATAGCGAGAGCTGACTCAGTCGCGAGAGATGACTCACAGCAGCGAGAGCTGACTCCTCCGCGTACTACACTTGTACTACAAAGTGGCCAGTTCTCAGCTTCCAGCTCCACAGGTTGTTCTGCGTG
The DNA here is from genome assembly GCA_964035705.1 of Porites rus. Lineage (NCBI taxonomy): Eukaryota > Metazoa > Cnidaria > Anthozoa > Scleractinia > Poritidae > Porites > Porites rus. The sequence goes on along the minus strand of CAXIVM010001511.1, from coordinate 2,942 downwards.
CTAAAGTTGTACTAGAAAGTCGCCAGTCAGTTCTCATCTTCCAGCTCACCAGATGCTCCGCGTACTGCAGTTGTACTACACAGTCGCCAGTTCTCAGCTTCTAGCTGCACAGATTGCTCCGCGTACTAAAGTTGTACTACAAAATCGCCAGTTCTCAGCTTCCAGCTCTACAGATTGCTCCGCGTACTAAAGTTGTACTTGAAAGTCGCCAGTTCTCAGCTTCCAGCTCTACAGATTGCTCCGCGTACTAAAGTTGTACTTGAAAGTCGCCAGTTCTCAGCTTCCAGCTCTACAGATTGCTCCGCGTACTAAAGTTGTACTAGAAAGTCGCCAGTTCTCAGCTTCCAGCTCTACAGATTGCTCCGCGTACTAAAGTTGTACTACACAGTCGCCCGTTCTCAGCTTCCAGCTCTACAGATTGCTCCGCGTACTACAGTTGTACTAGAAAGTCGCCAGTTCTCAGCTTCCAGCTCTACAGATTGCTCCGCGCACTAAAGTTGTACTAGAAAGTCGCCAGTTCTCAGCTTCCAGCTCCACAGATACTCCGCGTACTAAAGTTGTACTCAGCAGCGAGACATGACTCTGCAGTGAGACATGACTCAGCAGTGTGACAGGACTCAGGAGCGAGAGATGACTCAGCAGCGAGAGATGCCTCATCCGCATACTAAAGTTGTACTACATAGTCGCCAGTTCTCAGCTTCCAGCTCCACAGATGCTCCGCGTACTACGTTTGTACTACCAAGTCGCCACTTCTCAGCTTCCAGCTCGCCACATACTCCGCGTACTACAGTGTTACTACAGTTGTACTACAAAGTCGCCAGTTCTCAGCTTCCAGCTCCCCGATGCTGTGCCTGCCACGAAATCTGCACATGGAGGTTCACAAAGTGCTGTGCCTGCCACGAAATCTGCACATGGAGGTTCACAAAGTGCTGTGCCTGCGCAGAAATCTACACATGGAGGTGCACAAAGTGCTGTGCCTGCCACGAAATTTGCACATGGAGGTTCACAAAGTGCTGCGCCTGCCACGAAATCTGCACATGGAGGTTCACAAAGTGTTGTGCCTGCGAAGAAATCTACACATGGAGGTTCACAAAGTGCTGCACTTGCCACGAAATTTGCACATGGAGGTTCACAAAGTGCTGCGCCTGCCACGAAATCTGCACATGGAGGTTCACAAAGTGCTGTGCCTGCCACGAAATCTGCACGTGGAGGTTCACAAAGTGCTGCACTTGCCACGAAATCTGCACATGGAGGTGCACAAAGTGCTGTGCCTGCCACGAAATCTGCACAGGGAGGTTCACAAAATGCTGCACCTGCCACGACATCTACACATGGAGGTTCCCAAAGTGCTGTGCCTGCCAGGAAATCTGCACATGGAGGTACACAAAGTGCTGCACCTGCCACGAAATCTGCACATGGAGGTTCACAAAGTGCTGTGCCTGCCAGGAAATCTGCACCTGGAGGTTCACAAAGTGCTGCACCTACCACGACATCTGCGCATGGAGGTTCACAAAGTGCTGCACCTGCCACGAAATCTGCACATGGAGGTACAAAAAGTGCTGCACCTGCCACGACATCTGCACATGGAGGTTCACAAAGTGCTGCACCTGCCACGAAATCTTCACTTCAAGAAACAAGTGAAAACTCTAATCCCAATGGACGGACGATTCCGAGAATGATCCGAGCATGACCCGAGACCGTCTCGCACCCGTCGTTCCGCAGACCTTTACTTGCCAGCTTCGGAGCCACCGGTTCCATTGAAAAATACAGCATATCGTGCGTTCGCTATCTCTCCGCAACGCATTTTGTCTTGCGCCTGCCACGAAATCTGCACATGGAGGTGCACAAAGTGCTGTGCCTGCCACGAAATCTGCACGTGGAGGTTCACAAAGTGCTGCACCTGCCACGAAATCTGCACATGGAGGTTCACAAAGTGCTGCACCTACCACGACATCTGCACATGGAGGTTCACAAAGTGCTGTGCCTGCCAGGAAATCTGCACATGGAGGTACACAAAGTGCTGCACCTGCCACGACATCTGCACATGGAGGTTCACAAAGTGCTGCACCTGCCACGAAATCTTCACTTCAAGAAACAAGTGAAAACTCTAATCCCAATGGACGGACGATTCCGAGAATGATCCGAGCATGACCCGAGACCGTCTCGCACCCGTCGTTCCGCAGACCTTGACTTGCCAGCTTCGGAGCCACCGGTTCCATTGAAAAATACAGCATTTCGTGCGTTCGCTATCTCTCCGCAACGCATTTTGTCTTGCGCCTGCCACGAAATCTGCACATGGAGGTGCACAAAGTGCTGTGCCTGGCACGAAATCTGCACGTGGAGGTTCACAAAGTGCTGCACCTGCCACGAAATCTGCACATGGAGGTTCACAAAGTGCTGCACCTACCACTACATCTGCGCATGGAGGTTCACAAAGTGCTGCACCTGCCACGAAATCTGCACATGGAGGTACACAAAGTGCTGCACCTGCCACGACATCTGCACATGGAGGTTCACAAAGTGCTGCACCTGCCACGAAATCTTCACTTCAAGAAACAAGTGAAAACTCTAATCCCAATGGACGGACGATTCCGAGAATGATCCGAGCATGACCCGAGACCGTCTCGCACCCGTCGTTCCGCAGACCTTGACTTGCCAGCTTCGGAGCCACCGGTTCCATTGAAAAATACAGCATTTCGTGCGTTCGCTATCTCTCCGCAACGCATTTTGTCTTGCGCCTGCCACGAAATCTGCACATGGAGGTGCACAAAGTGCTGTGCCTGCCACGAAATCTGCACGTGGAGGTTCACAAAGTGCTGCACCTGCCACGAAATCTGCACATGGAGGTTCACAAATTGCTGCACCTACCACGACATCTGCACATGGAGGTTCACAAAGTGCTGCACCTGCCACGAAATCTGCACAGGGAGGTTCACAAAGTG
>CAXIVM010001510.1:0-14675 GCA_964035705.1 Porites rus | reverse complement strand
CTGGCCTTCCTACTAGGAGCAAGAAGCTAGTAGAAACAATAAATCAAGACTTGGGAGCCAAGAGGTCCAAATCGACGTCAAACAAACAGCTCAACCAACAGCTCAACCGACATTATCGACAGAACTGGTCCATCCAATTTCAACGGCTGGGTCTGGAAAATGGCCAGCATCAAGAGGGCACTATGGTATTCGTCTGGATTGCTCGACTGTTCCTGGAACAGATTAACGCCGGGCCACAGCCACTTGTCGGGCCACCCGCATCATGTCTCCTGGGTTCAAGGAACACATGAAGAAACATCACGAGTGGCAGAAGTGAACCAGAAGTGGCATGAATGGACTTCATCATCCTTGAAACACCACTTGGTCACTTCAAGCTTACAGGCATCTCAGTCAGCTCTCAACCCATCCCACCCAAAACACCCCAAAACCCAAACCACGTGCTCCAACAAATGCCCGAGCCGCTCGCCCGCAGGGTCTTCACTCGACGGTCGCACTCACCGGTGAGCTGCAGCCGAACCTCGACGGGGAAGACCGGTGGGCCACGGAGACGTGGCTGCACCGAACGCCCAGTGGAAGCTGGGTTTTTCGTACAAACATGTCTGCATAATGTGAGTCAAACGTGCAAACTGAAGGAAGCGCGTCGTTCCATCCGCGCGTCGTTCTTTCAGTGTGGACCTACCACATCAAACCATGAAGGGAGTGTTTCCTCATCTCCAAAGGCCAAGTTCATCCACTTCGAGTCATTGTGAGAGTGCTTTTAGGTCAGACTCGAGACCGGGTCAGACTCGGACTCCGCTAAGGAGGGCGAGACTCGGACTCCGCATGCCGATCCACCGGCGCTGGGACCGCGCCCGAACCCACCCGAAGCGCTTCCGACCACGTCCGAAGGGTTTTGGGCACCTTGAGCACATCTGCCGGGTGTGAGAAGGACACAGCAAACCTCAGAGGTTTGAGCCGTCTTCCGAGAAGCCCTAGAAATGTTGGCACAAAATCTTGAAAGAGCCCTGGTGAAGCTCCAGCTAAGTTGGCCAAGAAGGTCGATCTTGTTTCAAAAATCAACCAAACGACTTGCAACCGCTAAACATAGCCATCCCAGTTCGATTCCCCCGAGCCGTCCCCCCACATCCAACACCATCAGACAAGACCTGAAGATGGTCAAGGCTTGACGCGAAATGCCCTCATGTGCACTCGTAGATGGCTCAAGCGACAAAAACAGGAGGCCCCATTGATTTTGCCCAAGCGGCATTTCCCCCAGTCCACCCGCCACAAAGCGGTGCCAGCGGGCATCGGCAGACATTGCTCAATTGGATAATGCTGGTGTTCTTCTTATGGTCTGAAGATGTCTGAAGTTAGCCAGATGAGGAACTTGGCCAGTGTCATTGTCCCAAGAATTTGGATAAGGATCATGTCGCATTCAGTTGATGAAGTTGGAAAGAGACCGTAAAGTTCCCAGACCTCCTACACACATATACTGATACTGTAATAACATATAATAACCATTTCCTGGCCACATGCTGAAATTGTCTGGCAAGAAGACGACTGGCTTCAGATGCTGTTGTCTGGTCACTCATGTCAGCCAAAGGTTCAAGCACAAACAGCTGCAGACATTCGTGGCAACTAATGATTCATTGATTCATGTATATTGATGTCCTGTCTCATGGCCCTGTGGAAGCGCCGAAACGGCCGGGCCATGGGCCTGCTGCAGCAGCTTCTGCCGCTCCTCGCGCGTCTCGGAGACCTCCTCGTCGTCAAAGGTCTTGGCCTCGCCGACCAGGGCCCGAACCCTTGCACCGCAGTCCCTCGTGAAGGCCGTCGCATCATGGGTGTGTATCTGAACAGGGGGACCCTCACAATGGGTAGACTGGTCTCATTACCTCCCAGGTCTCAACCAGAAGCTCATTGCCTGGGAGGTCTCGCTGTTTTTGAATGCTTTTGATATGATATACCCACATGGGTCGTGGGCTGGAGGGCGGCCATCACAGTCCGACGATTGGTTGAGACCAGCGGAGCCCGCGGCTTTCGCGTAAGTGGTACCGGACGTGCTCCTGCCCCGCTCCTTATCGCGCCCACCTGCACGAGCTGTACGAAGACGACCTTTGAAGCCCAGCCCCTCAGTTCGAGGGCTCTGGAGCCCTCGCAGCGGCCCACCAAGATTGGGTGGAGCCATTTTTGATGCATGGTTGCCGTCACAAGCTTTCAAATCCGGTCCTCCCTCATCAAATGGCAAGAAAGAACAAGAGTCATCAACAGTCCCTTCTCAGCATGCGACGGTGAACGTTGCAGGAACTTGTGGAAGGCCATGATCTTGTGAGGGATGCCCTCTTTCTCCTCTTCAGCCAAACCGCGGCCCGCACTTTCTGCCGCCCCGCATGGCTTGAACAAGCACTCGAGTGACTCGGCTCAAGCGTCGGCATGGCTGGACTGGGGCTCCTCCAGTCGATCCACGGCCATGAGAATGGTCTTGGAGGCGTAGGTCCTTTCCGCTTCCACCGCCGGAGGCGCTTTGGAGCCATGGTGTCCTTCTTTTCTTAACGAGAAGACGACAGCAATCTACAGGATATCACAGGAGATCCGGTGGAACATGGTGGGTGTTCCAACATCACCACAGGTTCTGCTGGGGTCACAACCATGCACCCTTTCCAAGCTACACAAGGCTAATCCTAGGCATGACAAAAGGTGCTCCAAATTCATGTTCGATGATCTTTGGCAGACACGGATCTAACATTTGCGAACCTCCAGGAGTGTCCTTTTCCACAGCTATGCGGAGCTTTAGATGCATATTGCTCCACCACGAGGCTTGCAGGTGTCCAGAACTCTTGCAACTATGGAAGCATTCCAGCCAGATCTCAAATGGTCTTTAGACGCAGCAGCCAAGTCGGAATGGGCAGCGAGAATCGGAGTGCGACTCGGAGGGCCTTCTTTCGAGAAAAAGGAGCATCTGTGCCACGACAACCCCAGGAAGTCGAGAATGTGGGGGGAGCAGAAAGGGCCCCCTTGGGCCGAATCGAAGCCCCCACGTGAAGTCACACGGTCTCCAGACCTCTCGAGGTCGCGGATGGCGGTTTTCGTGTCCTCCCGGGCGACAGTTTTCGTCCAGTGGAATGCAAGTCTCAGAAACCCCAACACCCTGGTAGCCATCGGCCATTCTCAGCTAGTCAACATCGCAAGAACTCGTGCCTCGTGCCATCCGGTCGGTCGACGAGCTGATTGAACCGCTCTCCTCTCGATGAAAGATCTGCGAGTAGGGCTCCAGATGGATGCCCAGCGGCACGGCGATCACCTGACGCGACGGACGCCGCACACGGCGACTCGCCGCGCAGCGCGAAGCTAAACCGACCAACCGCCGACGGACGTCGACCTCGATTTGCACCTGAGCAGTAGTATTGAAAATACCAAAAAGAAACACCTGGTTAGCCTGTCCCTTTTTATACAAAACGAACATGTATCATCATACATCACACTTTTGGGGTTTTGGTACTCCAGAGAACGGGTCACTCAGGTGTGCAATACTTACATTCAGACTGTCCCACAAGCAGCATGCTTTGCGATATTTTGGCAACCCTCGGGGCCTTCGTGCTGGTCCCACCAGCATCCTGTCTCGCGAGAGGATGCACGCGCGGCCGGATGGCTGCCATCTCAACAGCAAAGAAGAACTCATGCCGTGCACTCAGATCCAGCAAAATTCCGCAGTGAAGAATGCAATAATGTACCAGGCAGGAAAGGCTGTGTTCCGTTATAAAGGCCGAACAAACTGAAAGGCGTTCTCCCCACCTTCTCCACCCAACCCGCCTCACACGCTTCAATGCCCGACGCGGTGCACTCGCAGCCTCAACGGCGGTGCCCGGTCTTTCGTACTCCGGGCTGAAAGCCACTCGGCCGCCGCTGCGGTGCACTCCCTCCTCTTGGGCCGGAGCCCAGGATGCGTGTGGCGGCTGTGAGGAAGTGGCGGACCTGGTGGAACACTCCAGGAACTGGGCAGACGCCGCCGTGTTTTTGGCGGCCCAGGAGGATCGTGAGAAAAAGGTGAACAAGGTTGAACGGATCAACCCAAAACTCCTTTAATTTTTATCACCCCAAAACTCACTCAATTTACTTCACCATAATTGAAGACTCGTGGGGCAACAGCCAAAGCTGTGATGCGAAGCAGCTGTTCACAGCTTTGGAAGTGTTGCGGTCTCTTCTATATTTCTCGTCCAAGCATGATGTGGCAGCCATTGTAAGGCCCCCAGCATATTGAAAATTGTGGAAGCCGATGACGTTGGAGCCTCAGTTCTTTGGATGTTTGCTTCCTTTGTTGGGAATCTCCATTTGGGGAGGCTAGCAGGCACCCCCCGTGCCACGAGGCTTCCGTGCCAACGAGAGAAGCCTCGGGTCGAGGCTTAACACTCCACGAAGCAGCTCCTCCCGCTGGGGTAGAATTCGGTAGACCTGGCGGTGCCGGCGGTGCACCTTCTGTCAAGCGTGTTCGGAGCGGGGCTCGATTCGGTTCCTCTGGAAACGTCCTATGAGGAAACGCATGCGTTGTGACGCACCAGGAGACCGACCAGTTGGCCTATTGCCACAATGGACCAGGGCGGTTTTGACCCATCCATATTATACCACACCAACTAGTTGCGACAGCTCTTCCTTCCACCCCTCCCACCCAAGTTCACCCAAGAATCCACCTCGCTGCTGGGGAACACGCCTCAGTTCCAATGGTGTGGTGCATCCGAGCCAGGCTCGGGAAGGATGAGGGAGACACGCAGCCACATGTGAGTGGGCTCCAGCAGAGAGAGAGAGAGAGAGATGGAGAGCGCTATCGCTATCACTGGTGCCTCTTGGGATCAAAAGAATTCGAAAAGCCACCAACGAAAAGTCAAGGTACAATGGATGTAGAAACCGATCGAAATGTCGGGCCGCTCCTGACAGTCGCACAAAGTCTGATCTTGAGACACCTACACCATACAAACGCCCGTGTCCCAAACACCAAGAAGCATTGCCAGAAAAGATTTGTCCACTGCACGCGCCTTGCGCAGGGCCTTTGGCAGCAGCATCAAAGGATAGTCATTGATCAAGACCTAGGTTCACCAATGATCTACCATCCTATATCCTGTATGATTCAGCTCTCCAATAATTACAATAATTACACGCCAACATGCCAAAACCTTGGACAGGCCCAACGCTCCAAGGCGAGGGCCAAATCACCTCGCGTGTGAATCTGAAGCACCTCAAGTGCTCTCAGGAGCAGCACGAAGATCCGCACGAAGACACGAAGATCCGAAGCCGGAAAACCATGTGGTTCACTTGCTTCGCACATGGTGGGGCGACCGCAGCTGGAGGAAGAGAGCTTACAATATTGCGACTCCACAACAAAGGAACCTCATTCCGCTAAACATGAGGTTTGCACATGTAATTATACCGGCATAGACCCCAGATAGCACTTCAAGAAAAGTTGGACACCATGGCAAGAGCGGGAGACAAGCTTGGGAGACATCCCACTCAAAGCCGGGGAAAGGATGGAAAAGGTACACAAGACACTTATAACAGCATTCGCGTCAAAGGCAGGCAAGAAAATGACAAGGCCTCAGCGGCAGCCAAGAGCGAAATCAGGAACAGAGACAAGCTTGGGAAACACGGCGGCAGCGGCAGCCAAGAGCGAAATCAGGAAGGGAGACTAGCTTGGGAGACAAGCTGGCAGCGGCAGCCAAGAGCGAAATCATGAAGGGAGACAAGCTTGGGAAACAAGGCGGCAGCGGCAGCCAAGAGCGAAGTCATGAAGGGAGACAAGCTGGAGAAACAAGATGGCAGCGGCAGCCAAAAGCGAAATCATGAAGGGAGACAAGCTTGCCAAGAGCGAAATCATGAAGGGAGACAAGCTTGGGAAACAAGGCGGCAGCGGCAGCCAAGAGCGAAGTCATGAAGGGAGACAAGCTGGAGAAACAAAATGGCAGCGGCAGCCAAGATCGAAGTCATGAAAGATAAAGTTTGGGAGACCAGGCGGCAGCGGCAGCCAAGAGCGATCATGAAGGGAGACAAGCTTGAGAAACAAGACGGCAGCGACAGCCAAGAGCGAAATCATGAAGGGAGACAAGCTTGGGAGACAAGCCGGCAGCGGCAGCCAAAAGCGAAGTCATGAAGGGAGACAAGCTTGGGAAACAAGGCGGCAGCGGCAGCCAAGAGCGAAGTCATGAAGGGAGACAAGCGGGAGAAACAAGACGGCAGCGACAGCCAAGAGCGAAATCATGAAGGGAGACAAGCTTGGGAGACAAGCCGGCAGCGGCAGCCAAAAGCGAAGTCATGAAGGGAGACAAGCTTGGGAAACAAGGCGGCAGCGGCAGCCAAGAGCGAAGTCATGAAGGGAGACAAGCGGGAGAAACAAGATGGCAGCGGAAGCCAAGAGCAAAGTCATGAAGGGAGACAAGCTTGGGAGACAAGCCGGCAGCGGCAGCTAAAAGCGAAATCATGAAGGGAGACAAGCTTAGGAAACAAGGCGGCAGCGGCAGCCAATTTCCGCAATCCGGAACCCATCCATTGAGAAGTAAGAACCCCTATAGCTTCCAGCTATCTGGGGAAAAATGTTCGCCAACGCAATCCCAGGCGCAGCATCTCTAAAGGTCTCATTCACAAGCGTGTAGCCCTCCCAGTCGTAGAGGCCTGCATGGAAAGTTCGGAAAGACTGAGCAAGCCACCTTCCTGCAGCAAGCTATCACTCTATGAGCCAGAGCCCTTCTGCGGAAAAATATCCCCCCTTCATGCCGTGGAAGGGCCCTGCAAGCCCCGCACCAATGCCAGTCTCCATGGAAGGGGGCGTGTAGTGGAAAAGCGGAAAAATCACCTGGCGGGCCGGAGGACTGTGGGTCCAATCGGTTTGGAAATCCATTCGGAGTACCAGAAACATCGAAACAGATCGAAACCATCAAAAAGCTGAGGGCTAATTCGTAGTCTATAAGACTTGGGCTGTACGGCTTTACGGCCCTTATGGCGCTTGATTTGACCATGATGCGCTAGAGACTGAGACTTTTCTGCATCAACATATCCAACAAAAAACTTCCCAGTATGCTGCGTCTGCGATCATGCCTTATCTCCAAAGCGATCGCGCCCAGGTGGTGGGAACACCGGCACTGTCTCCACCTCCGGTGTTCAGTCGTTCAAGAAACAAACATCAACATGAATCAAAGCGCATCTCACCTGAATCTACTCTTAACTTGCCCAAAACGGCCAAAGAATGTGAAGCCTGAGCAGCTTTTCTGCTCTCAGAATCCACCACCCTTTACACCATGCTGGTCGCCCACAACCAGGCTGGCGCCACAAACCGCCACCTTCGCCTCTTTCCGGAGGACGCTTGCCAGCTCTTGCTGGAGGCCCTCGTTCTCGTTGCAGGTCACCAACCTCCACCGAGACAACGGCCCAAGAGTTCTACACGGGGCCCGTGTGTAGGGCCAGATAAAGTCTTCAGGAGAGAGTTACATCGGGAGAGCTACACAGGCGATTCTGCTTGAAAGCCTCGAAGCCATTCAATCAAGCAGACTGATCAACCTATCTGATTTCAAGTCCTGCAGAGTGGGGCATGAAGGGCAGGTTGGTCAGGTTTTACCAACGGCGGAGCGGTCTGCAGCAAAACCATTTATATAGGGATGAAAAGCCCATGTTCTTTTATTGACTTCTGAGCCTCCTAAAAGTGTTGAGGCAATGCATATCGATGTCCGACGTCTTGTATACTGCTCCCTGTGTTTGGTACCAAACTGTGAGTGTCTAGCACCAAACTGTACATGCGTTCCTAGAGCTAGGACGCTACTCTGTAGGAGCCCCTGGCCTCACTACTAGGAACAAGGGCATCGCGGCATCGAACCGTTCGCGACCGGACGCGAATTCGGGGCGCGGGCTCAGCTGTGAACACCAACTCTGTCCTCTCTCAGCAGCGGACGGTCCGATGCTCGTCGCACCACCGGCGCACCAATCAAATAGACCTGGACTCGGACCACCGGCGCGTCACCGGCGACGGCGCAACTGGAATGGGCTTGGATGGGCCAAGGGGTTTGTTTGGTCAATGGATTCCAGTTGGCATAAGCAAAAATAGAGCCTTGAGATTTCTGAGATGGACCAACTCATGATGTGGGGAAACATGAAGACCGAGGTGGATGAGAATCGAACATTCCATCGTTCTCTCGCGCCTCGCTTGGTCTGACGCAAATGGAGGAATGTACCTGGCGCCGTGCAACCAATGTACGTAGCGTCTGCCCAAGTTTGGGCAAGTCGAAACACCCAGCAGTCAAGACGGAATACAAAAATATCACAAGAAACCAATATCCCAAAGAAGATATCGAAATACTGCAAAAAAAAAAGAGAGCCCAAAACCCCCAAAACGCCTGGCCCTCGGCAATCTCGGCGGCCAGGATCTCCGCAAAGTTCGCCTCACAGAAACCGGGCCGCTCGCCGCTCGGGGGGACTCCCCGGCCGCGGTCGAACGCCTCGCGGTCCGCGCGGCCTCAAAGCGGTCGCACTCTAAAGAGACGATGCCTTTCTCCTGGAGCGGGTCGGAGTGAATGACATTCGGAAGCGGTGACCCCGGTGGTGTTTTTTTAAGCCAAGAAGACAGAAGAAACAAGTGGAGAAAACAGGTGGAAGTGTGGTAATCGCCCTTCTGGTCCGGTGACGTGATTGATTGGAGTTGGCACTTCGTGGAAGCTCCAATAAAGAAGCAGACTCACTTTCGAGTTGACCAGAAGGGGAGAGGCTTCCCAAAGCATGGGGCGGGAAGGAAGACAGGCTCCTCGTCCCATATGAAGGTGTAAGGCAGCTTGGCGCAGACCTGTCATGCTCGTTGTGTCCTTGTGCAAGCTAGCTAGCGACTAAAGATAACTGACAGAAGTGCCGCAAGACTCGTAGAACTATGTAAGGGTGGTTCTCCCACTTAGCTGAGATGACTTCGCTATCCTCCTACGACATGCCACAGCCACCACAATAAGCTTGCGCCAAGGTCTGGCGGGCTCGTCGACGGGAGCGGCCTCAGGGAAACGAGACGATCTCGTCGCCCAGGTGGTGTGGACCAGGACTTGGAGGAGCTTCTGAGTGGGCTTAGGTTGGGTTGGAGGCCATCGCTAGTGGGTTGGAGACCAGCGCTAGTAGGTTGGAGGCCATTGCTCTTAGGTTGGGAGGGCCGGTGCTATGTTGTCGAGGTGTGGGTCACATCTTGAAGGGCCGTAACTGCCCTCAGGGTTTGAACTGGAAACCAAGAAATCAAAGCAAGAAAGGAAACAAGAACGTGTTTTGGGCCCTTTCTCTTCATACGGCCCCTTGAATTCAGGAGCTCTTGCCTTCCTCGTTTTCTTTCTTGCTCTTCCCTTTTCGCTTGTCTCGCTCGTGTGGAACCCCGACGCTGTGTGAAACCCTGCCAGGCGGCCCTGGCACTGGCTTCTGCGCGCTGCCACTGGTGCCAGTTGGCAGAGATCCGCTGGCTGCGCGCCTGGCTGACGTCTCAGGGCTGCCCAACTCCGTCACTTTATGCATCTCCGTCACTGCTTTTGTCAATGTACCAGTCAACGTGGGCCTAAATCCACGCACTTCGTCCGCCTCGATCTCGCGTTGTAGGATGAACTTGGTTTGCGGCCATTCCTGCACATGGCCACGTGGCAGCGCTGCCGATATGAAAGAGCCCAGAACTGGTGGCAGATGGCAAAAACCTGGAGAAGCACACCAATACTACGTTGCGCTTCGCCATAGGTATCAGATTTTGAAAACATTGCAGGAAAGCTTATGGCCTTCCTTGAGAGAGAGAGAGAGAGAGTAAGTAGGACTTAACACCCCAAATTAAGGGCTGGCGCGGTTTTGGGTCCCCACACGCTGGTCCCACCCCACACGCCTCTGCCAGCCGTCGGGCACCGCTGTTGTCGGTGGGTGGCGAATACTTTTCGGCCTCCAAATACCCCGCGGTTCGACGGGGCGAGCGGCGTTCGACGGTCCCCGGCGACGTCCGGGTCTGAGGATCGAACGGAACTCGAGCGGCCCTCTTGCAGAGGAGAAAGATGCGTACCCTTGGCAAACGCGGCGCACGCGCACATGCGAACGAGCCAGGTTGTATGAGCGCGTGTTGACCTGAGCAATTTGAGGTAACTTGTATGTTCACCACCTTTGAAGATGAATGAATGTACCAAGCTTCAGGTAAAGAAAACATGACATCCGGATAGTCTCCAGCCTCTGGCGAGTGTTCTCCGCGCAGTCCATGTCTGGCAGCGACAACGTGGCGTTGCGTCGCCCAAAAGGACATGAAAAAGTCCCATGTCCGTGATTCTCCAAGCATAGGCTCTATGCCGAATCTTCGTTGAAAGATTATTCTTTTGAGAAACGATCTCTTCAGAACTTCAGAAGTGTCCCTTTTTGACCGCAAAGGCTTTCCGTTGCACAGCAACGAAACAGTACTGATCTGCGAACTGAGCTAGGAAGCCCCTCAACCAGAAGAGTCTTCGCTCCCTGGGAGGTCTTCGCTCTTCAGACCACCGAAAGTCTCTGCCGTACTCTTGGCAATCAGCATCTATGAATCTATGCGCAAGGGTTGGTCACGCTGCATCCTGCTGCCGACAGTGCCACAGTGGCCAAAGCAAGCGCATCCTTGGCCTTGACCTTGACTCCATTGGAGTCGACTTCATAATCGCAGCAACCGTTGTCAGAAATGCACTTGAAACCGGCATCTGCACTTGTGCAATCAGTGATCGGGTTGGAGGCACTACAGGTAGTCATTCCATCCTCGTTGCAGCCGCAGCCTTGCAATGCAACACCAAGCATGGCAAAGATGAAGAAGAGTCCCTTCATTGCGGTGACCTTCATGCTGCTGCCTGGCTGGAGATGTCAAAAGCGCAACGAATGAAAGCAGAGTTGCAGGACAAATGCTTCACTTGAGCCAAAAGTTGTTCATTCAAAGGGGACAAATGACTGCTCGTGATGTTGAAACAAGCTCTTGAAAAACTGGCTGGCAAATACGAAAAATGCGGCGTCCTTCTTAGCTCAACTCACTAAAGGATCAAGAAGACACGTCTGAAAATGTCTGAAACATAGAAATGAAAGTCTCCTTGGACAAACCACCCCTGCTTCCAAGGCTTCTAGCAAAATGTCACTGAAAACTTATCTTTGACAGTGCCTTTGGACGTTGACTTCTTCGAATTTGAGAAACGATCTCTTCAGAACTTCAGAAGTGTCCCTGTTTGACCGCAAAGGCTTTCCGTTGCACAGCAACGAAACAGTACTGATCTGCGAACTGAGCTAGGAAGCCCCTCAACCAGAAGAGTCTTCGCTCCCTGGGAGGTCTTCGCTCTTCAGACCACCGAAAGTCTCTGCCGTACTCTTGGCAATCAGCATCTATGAATCTATGCGCAAGGGTTGGTCACGCTGCATCCTGCTGCCGACAGTGCCACAGTGGCCAAAGCAAGCGCATCCTTGGCCTTGACCTTGACTCCATTGGAGTCGACTTCATAATCGCAGCAACCGTTGTCAGAAATGCACTTGAAACCTGCATCTGCACTTGTGCAATCAGTGATCGGGTTGGAGGCGCTACAGGTAGTCATTCCATCCTCGTTGCAGCCGCAGCCTTGCAATGCAACACCAAGCATGGCAAAGATGAAGAAGAGTCCCTTCATTGCGGTGACCTTCATGCTGCTGCCTAGCTGGAGATGTCAAAAGCGCAACGAATGAAAGCAGAGTTGCAGGACAAATGCTTCACTTGAGCCAAAAGTTGTTCATTCAAAGGGGACAAATGACTGCTCGTGATGTTGAAACAAGCTCCTGAAAAACTGGCTGGCAAATACGAAAAATGCAGCATCCTTCTTAGCTCGACTCACTAAAGGATCAAGAAGACACGTCTGAAACATAGAAATGAAAGTCTCCTTGGACAAACCACCCCTGCTTCCAAGGCTTCTAGCAAAACGTCACTGAAAACTTATCTTTGACAGTGCCTTTGGACGTTGACTTCTTCGAATTTGAGAAACGATCTCTTCAGAACTTCAGAAGTGTCCCTGTTTGACCGCAAAGGCTTTCCGTTGCACAGCAACGAAACAGTACTGATCTGCGAACTGAGCTAGGAAGCCCCTCAACCAGAAGAGTCTTCGCTCCCTGGGAGGTCTTCGCTCTTCAGACCACCGAAAGTCTCTGCCGTACTCTTGGCAATCAGCATCTATGAATCTATGCGCAAGGGTTGGTCACGCTGCATCCTGCTGCCGACAGTGCCACAGTGGCCAAAGCAAGCGCATCCTTGGCCTTGACCTTGACTCCATTGGAGTCGACTTCATAATCGCAGCAACCGTTGTCAGAAATGCACTTGAAACCTGCATCTGCACTTGTGCAATCAGTGATCGGGTTGGAGGCGCTACAGGTAGTCATTCCATCCTCGTTGCAGCCGCAGCCTTGCAATGCAACACCAAGCATGGCAAAGATGAAGAAGAGTCCCTTCATTGCGGTGACCTTCATGCTGCTGCCTAGCTGGAGATGTCAAAAGCGCAACGAAAGAACGCAGAGTTGCAGGACAAATGCTTCACTTGAGCCAAAAGTTGTTCATTCAAAGGGGACAAATGACTGCTCGTGATGTTGAAACAAGCTCTTGAAAAACTGGCTGGCAAATACGAAAAATGCGGCGTCCTTCTTAGCTCAACTCACTAAAGGATCAAGAAGACGCGTCTGAAAATGTCTGAAACATAGAAATGAAAGTCTCCTTGGACAAACCACCCCTGCTTCCAAGGCTTCTAGCAAAACGTCACTGAAAACTTATCTTTGACAGTGCCTTTGGACGTTGACTTCTTCGAATTTGAGAAACGATCTCTTCAGAACTTCAGAAGTGTCCCTGTTTGACCGCAAAGGCTTTCCGTTGCACAGCAACGAAACAGTACTGATCTGCGAACTGAGCTAGGAAGCCCCTCAACCAGAAGAGTCTTCGCTCCCTGGGAGGTCTTCGCTCTTCAGACCACCGAAAGTCTCTGCCGTACTCTTGGCAATCAGCATCTATGAATCTATGCGCAAGGGTTGGTCACGCTGCATCCTGCTGCCGACAGTGCCACAGTGGCCAAAGCAAGCGCATCCTTGGCCTTGACCTTGACTCCATTGGAGTCGACTTCATAATCGCAGCAACCGTTGTCAGAAATGCACTTGAAACCTGCATCTGCACTTGTGCAATCAGTGATCGGGTTGGAGGCACTACAGGTAGTCATTCCATCCTCGTTGCAGCCGCAGCCTTGCAATGCAACACCAAGCATGGCAAAGATGAAGAAGAGTCCCTTCATTGCGGTGACCTTCATGCTGCTGCCTGGCTGGAGATGTCAAAAGCGCAACGAATGAAAGCAGAGTTGCAGGACAAATGCTTCACTTGAGCCAAAAGTTGTTCATTCAAAGGGGACAAATGACTGCTCGTGATGTTGAAACAAGCTCTTGAAAAACTGGCTGGCAAATACGAAAAATGCGGCGTCCTTCTTAGCTCAACTCACTAAAGGATCAAGAAGACGCGTCTGAAAATGTCTGAAACATAGAAATGAAAGTCTCCTTGGACAAACCACCCCTGCTTCCAAGGCTTCTAGCAAAATGTCACTGAAAACTTATCTTTGACAGTGCCTTTGGACGTTGACTTCTTCGAATTTGAGAAACGATCTCTTCAGAACTTCAGAAGTGTCCCTGTTTGACCGCAAAGGCTTTCCGTTGCACAGCAACGAAACAGTACTGATCTGCGAACTGAGCTAGGAAGCCCCTCAACCAGAAGAGTCTTCGCTCCCTGGGAGGTCTTCGCTCTTCAGACCACCGAAAGTCTCTGCCGTACTCTTGGCAATCAGCATCTATGAATCTATGCGCAAGGGTTGGTCACGCTGCATCCTGCTGCCGACAGTGCCACAGTGGCCAAAGCAAGCGCATCCTTGGCCTTGACCTTGACTCCATTGGAGTCGACTTCATAATCGCAGCAACCGTTGTCAGAAATGCACTTGAAACCTGCATCTGCACTTGTGCAATCAGTGATCGGGTTGGAGGCACTACAGGTAGTCATTCCATCCTCGTTGCAGCCGCAGCCTTGCAATGCAACACCAAGCATGGCAAAGATGAAGAAGAGTCCCTTCATTGCGGTGACCTTCATGCTGCTGTCTGGCTGGAGATGTCAGAAATGAAAGCAGAGTTGCAGGACCAATGCTTCGCTTGAGCCAAAAGTTGTTCATTCAAAGGGGACAAATGACTGCTCGTGATGTTGAAGCCAGTTCTCAAAAACTGGCTGGCTGGTTGAAAGCAGGTTCCTCAACAAGTGGCACCAAAGAAGGAGCGATTTCTAGAAGCCCATTCTGTGGCACAAATCAGACACCAACCCATCTACAATCTACAGCGACATCCAATCCATCAATCCGGTGTTTCCAATCCCAAATTCGACACCCAATCACACAAATCCACATCGACCCTGGGTGAAATTCAACCCGCTGGGCCTCAAGGCCCCAGAGATCTTGCGTTCGAAGCGCGCCCAATGAGCCTGATCAGATCACTCGTCGATCAAGTTATCACTCATTCGAAGAGAAACTCTCGGAGATCCGACTGGAGCCCCGAGTTGCGATGGCTCCACCAGCCACTCAGAAATGCCAAGCAAACCGATTTCCAGGGCGCCCAACCTCGTGAAGGTGGCCTTGGACTGCAAAACTCGAAGTCAGAATGCTTGGAAGTCGAGTCACTCGTCGAACGAAAACCACGAGTTG
>CAXIVM010001509.1:0-14000 GCA_964035705.1 Porites rus | reverse complement strand
GACATCAAAGATTGCCCCTGCTTTCTTCTCACCAAGTGTTGATCCCAGCTCATTGAGGACGACGTACATTTGCAACACCAGAGGAGGCTCTTGGCCTGCAAAACAGCATCCCAACAGGAACACACCCGGTGGGGCAGTGTACCCACACAAGCAGGTATTTTTTAGTCAGTCAGATCAGCCAGAAATCAAAGCTCTTCAAAGAGCGGGGTTCGTTACTTGGGTCACGGGTCGTTTGTGGTTGCTAGAAACCGCCAGATCACTTGCTGCTCATTGAAGCTCGACCCTTGGTGATTCATACTCCCGCAATTTTTTGTTTCGACTCTCCCTGCCAGTTGCCCAACAGAATGACACCCAATCAAGTGCCCGTCCAGTTGAGATACCACCTCCCACAATAAGACTAGTTCACCAAAATTAATCAGTGCCTTGAGAGATCAAATGTACGCACTGAAGCGATGAGGCTGGTTTATGAAAAGGCGCAAGATCATACAAGAGAAAACATTCTTGTGAAGTCCTTTTTGGAGATGGTGATGGTCAGGGACCCTCACATTCGAGAGCTGTCCTGCCCTCTCGAGGTATTTCAAGAATTGCAAGGCGATGAACTCCATGCAGGGCTCAGTGGAGATTCTCTCCCGGGACGCCTTCTATTACTTCACAGGGAAGAAGGTCCAGTGCCCTTTGGCAGCTTGAAGTTGTGAGAACACCGGGAAGACAATAGGCAGGGAAGTCCTCACAGTCCTCATGCCTGAACGTTGCAACAATTATATGTATATTTGTGTTTGGCTTCCATCGTGCAACTGATGCAAAATGAGCAATTGCAGTTCAAAGGAGCTCTGTCATTCTTTTTTGGATGACTAGGCGACGAGGGCGCGAGAGAGCTAACCCCCAGCTAGCACCTTGTGCAAGTAGAACCCAGCTGCCCCAGGACTGGTGACCAAAAAAGTATGGGCCAGTTTAACATACTTCAACTACTATGACGCCAGCGCAACTAAGACCCAGCAAATAAGACCCAACCGCGTCCCAACCGCGTGGCTCCCATCCAAAGTGCACAAACGCACGTTCACGCGACAACATTAAAACACAGCACAATCCAGACCAAAAGTGCTTTGCGAAGGAGAGTGGCTTGACGTGGCTTGACGGAGTTGCCCAAGTCAGTCAGAGAGTCATTGGAAGGAATCATTGTTCTGCCAGCACCATGAGTTGCAAGCTTATTGAGATACCACTAGATGCCTGTGGCCAGCGTGTCAGCTCCAACTCAGGTCAGCAGAAGATGGATTGGTGGCACATGGGTTTGGGCACCTAGAGTCGGAGTGCAGTTCTCCAGAATGTTCGGTCCTTGATTTCTGCCCCATCCCCTTTTGGAGCACAGCGAACTGACACAGAGGCCCACCCAAGGATGTTGGCTTGGACTCAGACCAGAGATGTGCAACTGTTACAACTTACTCGCAGACGTCCAAGGACGTTTATGTCAAGGAAAGGTCAGGTGGACGGTAGACCCGCCCTTGAAAAGAAATTCTACATTATTCAATTCGTTTTATGTTTTGATTGTTGGTTTTGTTTCGCAGTTTCAATCGCCAGGGTTTGCACCTTGGGAAGACAAAAATTCGCAGGTGTCGCCTCGGATGTCCCTTTTGAGGTGAAGACATTTTCACCTTCCATTGCATGCAGCAGCTGGGCGTGCCAGCGCTTGACCTGGACGAGGTGCAGTGGGTCATGACCCACCTGGAGCCCCACCCTCCCAGCAGGTAGGTCAACCGGTCGGTATCCTGATGCCATGACCCACAGCCACATGTCTTGACATGTCTTCCCCTGTGCTTGAATTTCCTCATGGAAGTGGATGGCAAGGCCCAGGTGGAGGACGCCCAAACTGACCAAGCCAAGTGCTCTAGAAGCAGGGGGTGTTCCACTTCCACGATTATTGGAAGGAGGGTATTCATTTCCATTGTAGGGTCTTCAGTGCCTGACGAGAGGGGATAAAAGAGAAGAGAAGAGAAGAGAGAGGAGAGAGGAGAGGGGAAGAGAAGTGCTTGCATGCAGCCAGAAATCCTTTTCAACTGCTGTTTTGGTGGTCGATCAGGGCTCAATCGACTCCTACTGTGCCAAGACAAAAGGCTGTGTCGATCATCCTGAAGGACGTGGCCGGGGGCCTGGCGCCAAATCAAGCGATGTCCTCTCGGGAAGCGAGGGCTTGCGTCGGTTTTGCAAGTTGTGCGTCGCTGATGCAAGAGTTTGGAGTTGTTTGTTTTCTTTTCCTGAGGTTTTGGTTTTGTGTATATATTTATGTTATGATACACCGTGCTTTTGGGGCGCGCTGTGGCGTGGACTGTAAGTAAGCGCGCACATTCAAGAATCAAACCCCCACCGAGCCGGAATTGCGAGGGGAATGTTTTCTGAGCAACTCCGTTGCACGCACTGTGGACCAAGCGGGCGCACGTTGCCCTTCGTGACCTCTCCGGCGACAGGGAGGTCTCTAGGTCCCAGCCGACCCCGTCCGAGATGGAGAACACCCTCCACCGGTGGGGTGAAAGCACATGCCAAGCGGCGGCTCTACTCCAGGACCGAAGGAGTGCACCAATGCCAACGCAGCGGTGTTCCATCCCTTCAAGACACTGGACAAGCCGCATAGCTGAAGAGTCCAAGGATATACTGTAAGTCCAAGGCTGAAGAGCCGAAGACATTTGAAGCGCAGATGAACAATGACTGATGTGTGTCACGCAGGCCATTTGCAGTTCTGTTGCGTTACACTACTAATACTGTACCATACAATGTGCAGTACAAGCCAAGGAAGCGTGCTGTTTCACGCTTTTCTTTGTCGCTGTAATTTGGTTCGGGGAGAGTTCTCGGGAGAGTTTGGGGAGAGTTCCCTGTGTGGAAACCCAATGCGCAGGTCTTCGATGAGAAAAACGCATGGAATCTTGCAGCAGCCTCCAACCTAGTTGCCATGGCCTCCACCCTATCCCTAGTAGTAGTGGGCTCCACCCTAGTAGCGACGGCCTCCAACCTAATAGGGATGGTCCTCCAACCTAGTAGCAATGGCCATTTTATACCCCTCAATCGATCTCAATTGTCAACCACGTGCAGTCTCGGACGGTTGAATGCCAATCCCTTCAGACCACCCAGGTACAAAGACTGCTGGAAGGAAATGCAGGAAGTGGATCAGCGCAGCTGCTCGCTTGGAACGATCGGAATGGACCGGAGCGTTCAGTCCACCGACCGGGTCGCCGGTTTAATCCGGGTCTGTTGGATTCACGGTGGTGCCCAGGGTTTGCTTTGGGGAGGCGGTGGGTTGGCAAGCCGGTCGATGGAATCTATATAGATCAATCTAGCATGTCCACAAGTAGCACGAGTAGAATTGAGTAGAACCCAAGACGTCCATTCATACCCTTTTACCCGTTCTATCCTTTTCTGAATCCATTCTGTATGCACCTGAATTGGTATTCCATCAATACCTGAAACTTGACATTGATGTTTCTTGAAGGCTTTCCTTCGGGCGCTCATTCGCGGCATTTCTTGCGGGTATGACCCCGAGTGTTCCCACCCTATCTCGAACAGCAGATGGAATCGGTTTTCTCTATCCAAGACGACGTAAACATGGAACGCTGGATGTTGAAGACCAGGTGCATCGTTCAATCACCCACCGCCCAAAAGCGTTGACCGATGTCATACCGCCGTGTGACCGCCGTGTTCTTTTCGTCACGTGGGCTCAGGAGTCGAAATTCAGCCGGGACTCCTCTATTGAGGGGCGAGGACCATCTAGAAGTGATTTTTGTGAGGCGGAAAGTTATGGTACAGGATCAAGCCTGCAGTGCACCTGGATGAGGGTTGGCCAGTCGTCCAACGCGGGGGCCCTTTTGGGGGCCTACTGCAGATCTATCACATGAATTGACAGAGCCCACGTGCGAAGACGGCACCCATCCTCACTACAGCTGAGCCGAGCCACGCCAAGCTCAGCTATGTTTTCAATGCTTGAGGTCTGTGCTGAAAGCACAACATCAACGGCCAACGGCGCATTAGTTGCACGTTGAAGTCGTATGGCGGTCATGGGCACCATGACTTCAATTAGGATTGTGTGTGAACAGCACTGAGCGAAAGCAGGGACATGCAAGCAATCGGCATATCCAGCAGGTACCTGGAGATCCTACTTCTGCACCAGCATTTCTATGGGGAGCAGAATTGTGCTGAACCGGTAGCCACGTGTTCAGATTGATTGATTTATACAGTCTTTCATTTTAATTCAGCAGTTCCCTTGAAGTTCCCTGCCCTCCAATCTTGGCCGAACACCAGCCGAAGCATGGCCAGATGAGGGGCTTGAAAGGCAAACATGTGATTCTTGTTCGGCTTCGGCGGTCCTGTTTGGGGATGCGCTTGGGATTGGAAAGGGTTGCGGAACTTTGTGCAATAGCCTTCTCTGAGAATCGCACTGAAAGAACTGACGGAGCTGCGACATAGCACTTTACTTTGCTTGAGACACGGTGTTTAGATTTTTGTCAGCAGTTTCAGTCGATGAACTTGCAAGGATTCCTTGGCTTCAGTGTGGCAACAGAGACAGCGGATTTTTAAATAGCCCGGCGCATATCTCTTCCGTGGGAGCCGGAGGCATACCAGCCGGTGGGAAATGGTGCATTTGCATAGATCGATAAATTCCCTTCGCATTCATGTAAGCCACGATCTAGACCAGCCTGTTGACTCAGTTAATATGTCAGCTTGGCGTTGTGTCTTCAGTGCCACCTGCGATTCCCTTGTACTGGCTTGAAACTGCTTGTCCTAGAATACCGTTAGTGTTACCACTCGTCGTGAAATAGAGTTCCATTGAAGATTTTGGCAGAACTTTAGCTCCATAAACATGTATGGACCCTGTGCAATGCTGCGGCCGCACATGCGCCTGTCATTTCACCAATGGTGCTGTGTGATCTCAGTTCCTTCTTTCAGCTCGCATTTGGAGTGCTGGTTGGTCGTTTGCGGCACAAATTGTCGGGCTTGTCACGGTGAGTGCAGCCAGATTTTTGAGCTAGTGTCACACGATTAGAACTCTTGGGGGGCTCAAGAGTTTTTCTCATATTGCAATGAAGAAAGTGGCCGCAATAGGGGCGACAGATTCTTCTTTCATTAGCCTATACATTATTCATAATTGTATATCTGCAGTTGACTTTATTCACGAATGAAGCATACCGTGTCTTCTAATCAGTCGTTTACGCAAAAGCATGTAGCTTTCAAGTGCATGGGGCGAAAGAGGACCCACATGGACCCACAAGTCAAGATTGGTCAACTTGCAAGTTGCCTCACAGCTGTCATTGACAGTTCACAGCCATGACTTGGCCTACATGGTTCCTTAGTAGTCTCAGAGTGTGCAGGACTATACTGACTATTGAATGGCAATATTGAATGACATAGTTTGGTGGAGGAGGCGCCTGAATTTTGGGGAGAGATTCTTTACCAATCTTTTGGAAGTTCTAGGATGTTATCTAAAGGCCTCTATTTGCGTTGGTTTTCTGAACATCTGAACACATCTCGTTTTCTAGCAAGCCAACGTAGCTTGTGCGGCCGTTTTCTTTCGCTTCTAGGTCGATCTTCCCGGCGCATACGGACAGAGAGCAGCATCACTCATTTTAGTCCAGGATGGCGTGGTATTTTCTTCAATTCGGTTTGTGCGGGTTCCGCGGTACAAACCATGCTGTCTGAATAGCATCACGCCAGGACGCGGACGCCATTCGATCGGTGGGAGGAAACACAATTCCTTGTCATGTGTTTGAACCTGCACATCGTCAGGCCTCATAATAAGGCCAGGTCATCTCATAAGGTTAACGGTTAACTCTTGATTAGTAGCCCATGCGGATTCAAGCATCTCATCTCCCCAACTAAATGTTGACCAACAGTGGAAACATGATGAACCATTACTCAGTACTCGTTTCACAGTCACAAGACTGCAGCTTTTGTTCATTCCAAATGGTTGTCAGCTGGGCAAACGACAACTCCGTGGGTCCTGATTCTGCCAACTCGCGTGGCGTGGGTCCCACAACTCTGTTGGGTGGGTTCTCAGTTTCAGGTTTAGTTGATTTTCATTGTGCGGGCCGCACTCGTTAAGAATGCTGATGTATCTTTTCTTTAAAAAACATTTTGTGAGCTTACTGGCTGTTTGTATTTCAAGTGGTTTTGCAATTTGAGCCAAGACACGGCCGTATGGAAGAAGGAGAAGAAAGAAGAAAAGGAAAAAAAAGCAGCTCACTGCCATTATACTCAACAACCCACACCCTGAGCGCCGTGGAATCATAAGATGAACAATCTTTGAATGTCAGAGGAGCATGCTGCTCAGTTATTTTCCCTCCTTGGCCCTGTCCTAGCCAGCAGCCGGCACACAAAAAGACGTGTAGCTTCTGACGAAACATGACATTATGCCATGCCTGCCAAGTTTTGTCGTATTATTTATCTTGCGTTGAGAGATGAAAAGGGAGCCTCAGATTATCTCAGATTAGCGATCGCCTCGTTCGCGGAAACAGAAGTGTTGCAGGAGAGCAGGGTCCGCACTGGGGTCAGGAATGTGTCAAATATCGAGAGGTCCAGTGAGCAGGAGCGAAGATGACGATGCATCCGAAATGGCCATCTGAGTTTGCAAACAATGAATTTGCATGAGTTCGTGCCCGAGTCATAGCCGCCGTAGCCATAGCTCTTCCAGGATTAATGCCATCAGTTGTCAAGTCATGTTATGTCAACGCTTGTTAAACTAGGTGGCCAGCAAAAGTGATTTGATCAATGCCTTTGTTTGAGAAACCCTGAAGCCGTATCGAATGACCCAGGTTGCAGCCATTTGTTTGTCAATTTTAACCCATGTGTTGATCAATGCTGCCAAGTCATCTCTGAATGGATGGATGGTGCTTCTGACGAAGCTTGACACATCCGATGGGCGATTTCGGATTGGCAGCTTAGCGGCTAGAGTATAGATGCAAATCTATTCTTGAATCTATTCTTGATCAGGTTAAGCAATTGAAACTTGAGTAACCAAAATAGTCCTGTTCACCAACGGTGGTGCACAACCTGTGAGCTTAGATACTTAGCGGTTCACCTGCGCTCGGCAATTGATGTTGTTGGGAGTTTAGCGCGGGCTCGACCACATATTTCCTGGTTCACCAATAGGCTTTGTTGGAAGTTCAGGAATGTCGAGGAGAAGGATTTGGTCTGGATGTTTCAAGCTGTTCGATGCGGGAGTTTTGCCACGAGTAAGCTCACAACTTGTGGCCCAGCATTGTTTCGTGAGTTGCCTGTCAATAGTGTGCCAGCAAAGCCGGTCATCCTCAAGTGTAAAGGAGGCTCAACCATTCCTTGCCAAGGCAGAGGAAGTGCAGCCCTCAGGGAGCGGACGATTTGTTGATGGGGACCTCTGCACCTTGAAACTGTCTTTGTTCTGAATCCCTGCAGGCCCCCTTCCGCGCATTGATTCACCAAGGGGCATATTTCCAATTGATGGTTCATGATGATAGCACTGTTTCATTGGGTTACCTTCACAAAAGAGGATTTGTTGGTCTATGAGTCTATGAGTACTTGCTGAGCTTCGGTCTGATGGGGGGAAGCTCCCAGGATGCAGCTCTTGAAGCACTTTGTGGCAGCATAGGCTTGGACCTCTTGCAGCGAGAGGCCTGAAACGGGCTGTGGTTGTGAAGGCAAAGCAGGTTGCATAGCAGCTACACCGCCAAATGGACATGGGATGCTGTAGCGCCCAAAGATAGAACAGATGGAACCATGTATCTCAAAAAGCGTTCTATTTGTTTGGGACTCTGTGGGGCCACTATGGACTTTAGATGAGACGATTGTCAGCTGCAGGTCCAATCAAGTCATTCCGCAATGATGGACATGCGAAGCTATCACACACTGGCAGCTGGCATGAGGATGAAACTGACCCAGCACCTGACATGATTCTTGGACGGCTTACCAAGTGTACCAGCAATACTTGTACAGGATTGTTCTTGAGGAAAACCTGGATTTGGGAGGCAGAAACCGGTTCTATGTTGATCCACTGGGATTGAACTCGCAAGAGCTAAAGAAACACATGCAGGAACAGACATTGAACAAAAGGTCACAAACTTGTTTAGGAACCACCAGAGGCTCTTTTAAGGTTCTATTGTTGGTCCTATCCGTTTCAGTGTTTTTGTTTGTGTTCTCTGTTTGTTTCTGTTTTTTTCCTGATTTTGTTGAGGATTCTGCAAGATTAGCAGTATTTGAAGGGTTAGCTGCCTCTAAGCCCAATAGGAAAAAGTAGGGCAAACCATAGGGTCAAATAGGGCATAAATATGGCCTCTCTCGCTCTTGCTCGCTCTTTCCCATTCATTGAGCTGATCTTCCCTTTTTTTTCCTACTGTTCATCGGGAAGCTTAGCCAGCACAACATTCCATGAACTTGTGATTTCTGGCGACTCCGATCGATTTTCCCTAGCTTCCAGTCCAACGGTGGGTAGGGTGAATATTTTTGAGTATTTTGCAATTATGACAAAGCTGGATTCGTTCGCTATCATGCATGGTTCTGTCATTTCATTTGTATCCTAGAAGATGCAAACAACGATGAGGGCAGGGCTTGGCGACCATGTTTAATAAATAGATATAAACAAACACACACAAATATAGACATATATAATATATACATAATTACAACCACACACACACACATATATATATATATAAGTATATATATATGTTTGTACATATCATATCGCCATTGTATATTATATACAGTTGATATGTAATAGTCATAGGTCTTGCTTTGGTTGAGATTTGTGAGACGTTGAACTTCCCTCACTTCATCCCATCCTTTGCCGTTGTAGCCACCCGCAGGGATCGGACGCTGAAAAGCGAGCCGGGGTCCTTGAGCCACGTCGCCTTCACAGCACGGTGAAGCTGATGCCAAGCATGCCGGACGACAGGTCTGGGGGACGTTTCTTTTTGGGGTCACCCGTTCGACTGGGAGGGTGCCACATAGCTCACGGCAGTGCTCCACGATATGTCTTGTGTTTCGGTGGCGCCGCCATTTCTGAAAGCCTTTGGTGAACAGTCGTGGGAGAGTGTTGCCGACATCTTTCAGGCTTTAGGACTCATGAGAGGCGAACGACAAGAAAGATCAAAGAAGGATGACTCCAACCCGCCGCCATGGCCACAGTCAAGGAAAGATCTAGAGGTAATGGATTCAGGACACCTTGGTAGGCTTTTGTCAGCGGCACTTGTCTCGCAGAGATTCGACAGAATCGCCTGGTGCCACGGAGGTGTATTTGTTTGGCATGGGATTCTGACCTGGAAGGTTGTCATTCGAGACACATTGTTTAGAGTAGGTGAGTAGGATTGTGACAAAATTGGGCTTCGCAAGGTCTTTTTGGTGGTCAAGTAAGATCCATCAACGTATTTAAAGATTCCTGGTCGTGCCAGGAGGCATCAGTGCACGAAATGTCACGGTGAAGACACAAGCACAGTCTGCCGGCAACGCTTTTAAAGACGTCCACCAATAGATGGAAACGGTTTCCAACACACTTGCACAGGGAAAGTATTTGTTCCATCTACTCGGGGTCGCTACACGTTCCTGCCTGTTTGATCATGCGTCTGCCATGGCTACTCGTCGTTTGCGGAGAAGTGTGGGTTGCAGGCTCGGTGGGAAAGGTTTGCATGGGAAGATGATGGAAGATTGTATTTAGAAAATCCCATTGAACAGTGCTGAAAGGCCTTTGGGTGGAGGTTGCATTTGTGTTGATCTCTTCCTGAAATGATCAGGAGCCAAACCAGATGCTTCCCACATGGCGGCTTGGATGAAGAACCGCAACGCGAGATATATGGAAGGGCTGCTCTGGGATTGAACGATGCTTTGTGTAGCAGAAAGCCCTAGTATCTGTAGTGTAGACATTCTTGATGGCAAAGGGTGGACCAAGTCACAGTAATAGTGCTGAAGAAAGTGTCCATTCCATGACTGCCACCTGTCTAGCCCTCCGGAAGGGTTTCTAGCAGAAACAGAAGTACTACTAAAGTACTATCCTTGACATGCACCACTCAGTCTGAACACGAGGCGGACATTGCCACACGCTCAATGTGTCCTCTTTGAAACGCCGACTGCCCTGAGCCCTCACGGTTTGGAACTTGCGTGGAAAGATTCAAATCTTCACTTCATTTCCACAAAGGGTGAACTGAAGAGTCAACCCTTGCGAACTGCCCAAGAGTTCAATTTCACCTGCCTTTGAGGACACCCTCTACTTTGTGCATGCAGGTCGGCTCCAACCGTTGCCTTGCGTGCTGATGTGGTCCGAACCTACCATGAATTTGCACGTCCTTTTGAAGCGGGCGGGCAACGTTCTGGGTCAGATTTGAATTTGCGTAACATCACAACCCCAAACCCAAACAATTGATTGGGACGGATTGAGAGCAATATGCTTTTGTCCCGATTCATGGTCATGTTCAGCGAAGGCGAAGGAGCAACCATGCAAGCCACAGCAGGGGTGAAGAAAACCTGTGGCCTATGACATGGGTTTGTGCTCACTCAACCCCACAGACTGGAGGATGCCTTGTTGTGTGCCTTGTTGTTGTCGCACGCGTTTGCGCCCCATCTATCGCCAGGGCCGGCTGATCAGATGAAGGCTATGACCCTTCAGGTGCTTGGCTGGGAAAGACTGGCAATTTGCAGTGAATGTGCAGAACTTCAGCTTCTTCCTTGTCCAGATAGAAGCCAGCACAAAAAGGCACACAGGATAGCGACGGAGCAGCTGACATGGATGTGAACATCCCATTCATTGCTTATGGATGTTGCACCACATGTTTTGACATGTTGATAGTCGACATAGCTCAGGATCTTCTTGGAGATGACACCAAGGGCAGTGCAAAGGCTCACGACTGGTGGACTCACATGGTTCTGCCAGACATCTCACCAATTGAACTCCACCAAACATAAAGGGCATCTCGGCAAGTTGTAACTTTACTTTGCCTGCAGAGAATCGCGGAAAACAAATCATTATTCACTTGGCAGTTCACTGGCAACATTGCTTCCATTCATGGTGCTTATTGGGAAGAGCTTGTTGCTCATTCCCGAAAGCATTGCGAAGGGTTCTTCCGGAAAATCCCTTGAACACTGACACTTCGACACTCACACTTACGCACTGACACTTCCACCACACTTGTACTACAACATGAACGCTATACGTACCCCAGTGTAAGTGGAAGAGCGAAAGCATCCAAGTGCAAAGTATGCAAGTGTCAAAGTATGCACGTGTAAGTATGTAAGTATGTAAGTGTAATGATGCAAGTGCAATGATGAGTATGCAAGCATGCAATGAGTATGCAAGCATGCAATGAGTAGGCAAAGCATGTGAAAGCATGTCATGAGTATGCAAGCATGCAATGAGTAGGCAAGTGTGAGCATGGAAAACTAGCACGGGAGATGTCCCAATGAAAAAACATTTCCCCACTTTATAAATTCTCTCTTAAAGGCGGAGGGTGAGACGAACAGCGTCAACCGAAAATGCAACCCTCTGCGGAGATCGTGCGTGTCGAGTGCGCGAAATGCAGGCGAGAGTGCGATGCGCTGGCTGCGCACGCAACCCTCTGCGGAGATCGTGCGTGTCGAGTGCGCGAAAGGCAGGCGAGAGTGCGATGCGCCGGGTGTTTGCGCAACTCTCTGCGGAGATCGTGCGTGTCGAGTGCGCGAAATGCAGGCGAGAGTGCGATTTGCCGGCTGCGCGCGCAACCCTCTGCGGAGATCGTGCGTGTCGAGTGCGCGAAATGCAGGCGAGAGTGCGATTTGCCGGCTGCGCGCGCAACCCTCTGCGGAGATCGTGCGTGTCGAGTGCGCGAAATGCAGGCGAGAGTGTGAGTTGCCGACTGCGCGCGCAACCCTCTGCGGAGATCGTGCGTGTCGAGTGCGCGAAATGCAGGCGAGAGTGCGATTTGCCGGCTGCGCGCGCAACCCTCTGCGGAGATCGTGCATGTCGAGTGCGCGAAATGCTGGCGAGAGTGCGATTGAGTCTGTGCGCGCGCAACCCTCTGCGGAGATCGTGCGTGTCGAGTGCGCGAAACGCAGGCGAGAGCGCGATTGGGGCTGTACACGCGCAACCCTCTGCGGAGATCTGGCGTGTCGAGCGCGCGAAAGGTAGGCGAGAGGTGTACTTTGTAGTATAACTTTAGTACGCGGAGTATCTGGGGAGCTGGAAGCTGAGAACTGGCGACTTTGTAGTGCAACTGTAGTACGCGGAGTATCTGGCGAGCTGGAAGATGAGAACTGTTGACTTTGTAGTACAAATTTAGTACGCGGGCTAGCTGGGGAGCTGGAAGATGAGAACTGGCGACTTTGTAGTGCCAGTGGAGTACGCGGAGTATCTGGGGAGCTGGAAGATGAGAACTGGCGACTTAGTAGTACGGCTTTGGTACGCGGAGCAAGCTGTGGAGCTGGAAGCTGGGAACTGGCGACGTTGTAGTACAACTGTAGTACGCGGAGCAGCTGGGGAGCTGGAAGCTGAGAACTGGCGACTTTCTAGTACAACTTTAGTACGCGGAGCAATCTGTGGAGCTGGAAGCTGAGAACTGGCGACTTTGTAGTGCCACTTGAGTACGCGGAGTATCTGGGGAGCTGGAAGCTGAGAACTGGCGACTTTGTAGTACAACTTTAGTATGCGGAGCAATCTGTGGAGCTTGAAGCTGAGAACTGGCGACTTTGTAGTACAACTGTAGTACGCGGAGTAGCTGGGGAGCTGGAAGCTGAGAACTGGCGACTTGGTAGTGCAACTTTAGTAGCGGAGTAGCTGGGGAGTGGGAAGCTGAGAACTGGCGACTTGGTAGTGCAACTTGATGCAACTTGAGAAGCGGAGTAGCTGGGGAGCTGGAAGCTGAGAACTGGCGACTTTCTAGTATAACTTTCGTACGCGGAGCAGTCTGTGGAGCTTGAAGCTGAGAACTGGCGACTTTGTAGTACAACTGTAGTACGCGGAGTATCTGGGGAGCTGGAAGATGAGAACTGGCGACTTGGTAGTACAACTTTAGTACGCGGAGCAAGCTGTGGAGCTGGAAGCTGAGAACTGGCGACTTTGTAGTACAACTGTAGTACGCGGAGTATCTGGGGAGCTGGAAGCTGAGAACTGGCGACTTTCTAGTACAACTTTAGTACGCGGAGCAATCTGTGGAGCTGGAAGCTGAGAACTGGCGACTTTGTAGTGCCACTTGAGTACGCGGAGTATCTGGGGAGCTGGAAGCTGAGAACTGGCGACTTTCTAGTACAACTTTAGTATGCGGAGCAATCTGTGGAGCTTGAAGCTGAGAACTGGCGACTTTGTAGTACAACTGTAGTACGCGGAGTAGCTGGGGAGCTGGAAGCTGAGAACTGGCGACTTGGTAGTGCAACTTTAGTAGCGGAGTAGCTGGGGAGTGGGAAGCTGAGAACTGGCGACTTGGTAGTGCAACTTGATGCAACTTGAGAAGCGGAGTAGCTGGGGAGCTGGAAGCTGAGAACTGGCGACTTTCTAGTATAACTTTCGTACGCGGAGCAGTCTGTGGAGCTTGAAGCTGAGAACTGGCGACTTTGTAGTACAACTGTAGTACGCGGAGTAGCTGGGGAGCTGGAAGATGAGAACTGGCGACTTGGTTGCGCAACTTTAGTAGTGGAGTAGCTGGGGAGTGGGAAGATGAGAACTGGTGACTTGGTAGTGCAACTTGAGCAGCGGAGTAACTGGGGAGCTGGCGACTATGTAGTGCAACCTTAGTACGCTTCATTCCAGCTTGCTTTTTTCAATGAGCTTTTCTGTCACCTGTCACCGCTTGGCCGCCGGTGGGGGTTTGGGAGGCCTGCGCGGTAATTCGTTCACTATATTATCAGTGAAGACCTTCACCAGCAGCAGACATGGACATACACACACAGAGAGGGAATCATACACACACACACATCACACACAGAGGCCCATGCACTGCCTCAACTTACTCGGACACACGCGCAGACAGAGACTCATATACACACGGACATAGACACTTCGACATTGGTTTTCAGTTAACTCAATTGCCAGGTCG
>CAXIVM010001508.1:0-23594 GCA_964035705.1 Porites rus | reverse complement strand
GTTCAGAGGTCCCAGCGCGTCCCTTGTACTCTTCACAGCAAACTGTAGACCTGAATCTCGGGTTTTGTTCTCGAGTGATTTCTTATGTTAAATTCAACAGTACAAACATATTCTCAACAAATGTTTCCAGCCAATTCACTTTCCTCCCTCTCTCCTCCTCTCTGTGTAGTAAGCACTTTTGATCTGATAGTTGTAGCCATACAGGCGAACCTATCGAAGTTTGACAATTCTTGCAACGAGATTATGATGTGAGCCAGAAGTTGAAGTTGTGTAGGAAGTTCACCTTTTCTCTCTTAACTGGGTTCGGCTAGAAAGCACCTGATCTGAGGTGACGTGCTCGTTGGCACTCCTGGTTCAGACATTTCCGTCTCACCCCAAGTCTTTTAGTGTCCAAACCTGCCTCTGTGTTTTGTCCAACAGCACCGGTGCACGCGCAACCCGCAGGTTCGTGGCCGCGAATGCTTGGGTGGGCGACCCTCGAACTGCAGGCCGGGGAAACTGGGAGGGGGAGAGAGACAACAGGGAGAACAGCAAAACCAATGTAAAAGAGCAAACAGGAACAGGACAAGTCCAAGTCCTTACGCGGGCTCCTTCTCCTATGTACCTGGTGAGGGTGGCATTCCTTTATAGTTGATCCTGAGATATCCTGAGATTCGGTTGGATGATGTCACACCAAAACCGCTCCTTGGTGAAATGGAGACTCCGAAGGTTTACAAGAACTGGATTCGTATGTCAGAGACACCTCTTAACCGCTGGGCGACGGACCGGACCCCTTCGCCCAGGAAGGCCGGGCCACGACCGGATCGTAAGGAGCGGCGACCATTTCGAGCGGGTTTTCGCCGATGAAACGACGAAGAGCGACGAGCACTTTGACGGGACCTCTTCGAGCTCTATGGCGATGCTGAAATTGCGCCAGAAGAGGTGAGCAAAGGGAGTGAAGGGCCAGACATGAGTTAGGATGGGAGACTCCCAGTATGGATGCCCTTGTTGTCTCCGTCCGCATGTGTAGCACATTAGTGTTTAACACAAAGAGATAGACATGGTATTTGTATGTATTTGTCCTGGTTTCCAATACGTGTTCCAGTTGGGGAGTTGTATAACTGATTCCTTTGGTCATCTACTCATCTACTACATTGGGATCACAATATTATATACGCATAACATCATATGTAAATATTTGACCCTAAGAAGTGAATGGGTCGCGGATTTGCTTAAGATATGAAGCCCCAGAAGTCCCTGACTGAGCAGGGGAAGTTGGAGGATTCCTCGTCAACGAAATCCACTCTTCGGCAAGCCCCCCCGCATCTATGAAACTTGTGTTGGCAGAGGTTCAATGGGTGCAAGACAGCCAATGGGTTCGCAGAAGCTGATTGAAGTCTCAAAGACTGCCAGCAATAAGGATGAATGGAACATCCTAACCTCTGCCGAGTTGAACCAGGTGTCTTTGTCTATCAGTAATTAGTGAACCCATTTCTGGAGGATTGACGCTTAAGTTTCCTTGAAGAAGCGTGAGCTATCAGGAGTCCATACTAGTAGCTTAAGTAGGGTACTAGCTTACTCGATCAAGTAGGCGCTTACTTAATTAAGTAGGGAGGGGGGAGCGGGCCAAAAATAGGTGAACCCATTTCTGGACTGGAGGACTGAACAATCCTTTAACGGCGTTGCCAAGCCAGGTGCCCAGCGACTTGAGATCGGGCGATTGGATCTCTTTCCTGGTTGAGGACTGCGGAGCACGGTTTTATCTTAAAAGACCGCGGAAACAAGAACTTTCAAGGAAAGACGTGGATTTGAGGTGAGCTGTTATTTGAAGGAATTGAGTTGTGCTACTGAGACTTTATACGCTTTCTATCTCTAACGATCCCTTCGGGTCAAGGCTTCAAAGCAACCCAAAGCAACCTGACTTGGCCTGAGGAGCAGACGCCTTCGGATCCGTCAGCCACCGACATCCAGGCGACCGGGATCGACCCCGAAGGAGCTGTTTCATCCCGCGCTCGACCGGCGCGTTGCGCCGCGTCGCGCGTCCATGGGGGACAGATACCCTTCATCTGGGATCCGGAGGGGTCATCGCGTCGATTTCCAGTATACAGAGGATGAGAGAAGGAGTTTGGCTGAGCATGGCTCGGATGTTGAGTGAGTCTGACAGTCTGGCTTGGTCTCCGACAAGATACCCAACAGGTGCTTTCGAAGTCGCCAGCTCCGTGCCAATGGGCGATTGACGAGGACGATGAGGGCAGGAAGGGCGATGGCTCCCGCGCAAGCCACATGTCTCAGCTGAAAAGCTGGAGATTGGCACACTGTTCATGTTCGATTTCGCTGGGAATAACCACTGACCCCAGGACTTGGATGCGAAGCAATTGAAGCTCTCCAAAGTGGGCGCGAAGTGTCAAACATCTGAAGGGAGATCAGGTCGGCGCGTAGTAATCCAACCCTGCAGTCGTTGGTCCTCCAGGGTTTTGATGATCCAGTAACTCTGCAGTCGTTGGTCATCCGGGTTTTTCAGTAAAACCATGAGGACTCGCCAGCCAAGCACCGCTCGTCTGTGCAGAATTCCAGTTCACCTCTCGTCTCTTCCGCAGGTGGAGCCCCAGTTCCGCGGTCGAGCTGGAGTTGGGCAGCTGGCGCGCTGGACGGACAGGGGCACCGGTGAGGCGGACGCTGGTGAACGCGGTGGGTCGAAAGCCCCTTTGTTTCAGATGTGTTTTTTCAATAGTTGGTGCCCGTAGGTGGACATCCGCTATCAACTTGAGACCCTGTTTTTTCGGGTATAGACATTTTGTGTACATTTTGGGGTCAACCAGGCGGCTGCCGGTGGTTCCACCCACAACCGCAGGAATCAGGATGATGGTGTGCATGTGGTGGAACTGGGGATTGTTCTTATTGACAGCTGGATTTTTCTGGGTATAGCACATGCAGTTAGGGAGAATGGTTTTCATTCAACATACGTCAGGAAGGGCATTGGATTATTTTGGTTTGTGTGTGACTTCGACCAAAAAGAACTCACTTTGAACCCCTCTGTGCCATGTGGTTTTTGTCTCGCTCCTCTCGACATAGGCAAAGAAGTTGGAGAACCCGCAGCTCTTCAAGCCGGTCTCTCTGGATTCAGCGCTCAATAGGACTGGTTCTTGGGCGCCGGCTCAGGGAATCAGGTCAAAGACGGGGAACATATGGGAAAATCTATGGATGAAGAAAGGCGCTCATACAAACAGATGTTTGCTCATGTGATCAGAACAACATAGGCTTCGAGCATGCTTCTAGCATTCTAGCCTCCAGGAAGCGCAAGCGCACCGGTTCACAGCCGCAGTGGGTGTGCCCACCACAAGCCCTGCGCTGGGCGGGCTGTGGACCAAGATGCGGGGAGGCGGCGAAGAATCGCGGAGGGCCTGGCCGGGCAGCTGCAGAAGAGGCAGTTGCATACGGATTTGCTGGTACTGAAGCATGGCGAAACTATGCGAAACTGGAGACACACTTGAGAGTGAGATGCGGCAGATTGAGAGACTTGGGAGGAGTGTACATAATGCGTTCATGCATGTTATTCTCACATTGACGAACACTGAGTTTTTTGCCAGTTGGATCCTTTCGTGGAGCCCGTATAGTTATCGAACTTGTGGGCCCAGTCCACGAGAAGTGAGCCATTGTTGCACAGGACCGCCAAACACTTGGCAAGCAGAAAACACTCACAGACCAACATGTATTGCGCATGCGCTTTTGGCTTGAAAATGGTACAGCATTTCGCAACAAATTGGATGTGTTTTGTACTTGTAGGATCTTGTGGGTGGGCTTTCTCCACATGACCTTCAACTAAGACCTTGAGTGATTTCTTTAAGCAATCAGGCATAATTAATCCGGCAGCAAGTTTTGAAGCTGCCCATTTGTTTGCTCTGGCACCTTCAAGGAAAGCATGGGCCACGCACGAGAACAAGATCCGCAAGAATGTGAAGCGGCGTGGGGCAGCCGGTCTTCAGCGACACGTTTGGCTTGGTCAGAGCAGCGCCAAGAAGCCGGTGCTGACGTCTTTGTCGAAGATGCTGGGCGCAGTCGTGCTAGGTGACTCGCGGCGCAAAATATCGCAGGGTGCTAGGTGACTCGCAGCGCAGGTCCCATGACTCCTGGATTGATCGACCAAAATGGTGCTATATAGGTGATGGGCACCGTCCAAGTCAAGCCCTGTGTGGGTCTCAGGTACTGAGGTGGTTTGTGTGAGCTGATCATGTTGGTAACCACGTTCCAGTTGGACAGTTAGGGCAGGTAGCTCCTACCCGCCCCAGCAGCGAGTTTAGGCAGCTAAAGCTGGTTTCAGGCTGGCAGGCTTGGTTCAAGTTGATCACAGGAGAGCGACCCAGACCTGGCTTTTTGTCACGTTGCAATTTCTCCCGCCAAAGCACGGGAACCAGCTTTTAGTCTTTTTTTCCTGGGGGCTTAGGGGCCCCTGCCTGAAAGGGGTCGTCACTGCCGTTCTCAACGCTGTCTCAAGCGACCCAGGAGGTTTCCGAATGTCATACAATCCTCACGAAGTGGCGGCATTGCTTCGCGTTCACCTCGATCTGTTTGAACATCGAGTACCGTGCTGCACGGCGCAGAGACAAGTGCCTGGGCTTGGTGTGATGTTGTTGGTGCGACGGTTGGCATTTCTAGGAGTGGCAGGGTTGAAAGGGGGATTCGGAGATTGCTTCTGAAGTAACTGTGATCTCAGATAGCAAAGGGAACATATTTCCATCAAGTTCACCGATCCAGCCGGGGTTCAACCCACAAACAGATCTAGAACAAACCAAGCAACCATAAGTAAGCAACATGATAGATGGCGAACGAAGGAGCTGCATTAGACAGAGTGATTGCAAGATGTTTTCACCTGTAAAGAACTCTTGCGGGGGTGTTGCTCAGGAACAACAGTGGACCCAGTGCCGCCGTGGGGAGATTCGCTGGTGAGCTGTACTGGCCCCGTGCCTTGGAGAGATTGGGTGTGTCCATCCCGAAGCACAAGAACCTCACAGGATCTTTGAAAGGTTTGAAAGGTTGCTTCACAGAGACGATGTGTCATACGCTCCGGCATTGGGATGTGCCTATAAGGTCGTTGCCAGGCCACTTCACTGACCTTGAGAGATCGGGAAGGCCCCCCACATTTCCTTACGTCGCTTGTGACCGGGAAAACGAACCTCCGGAAGTCGGATCTGCTGCAGAAAACACCCACCGGTTGCTGACAGAGAGTGGCTCACAAACAAGTCATGGCAACAATCCAGCAGGCGCGTCCTGTTTTGTAAGGATCGGATCAACAGACAACATACATCAAAACCCATCGCTGTCTACCTTGGTTGCCTAGAATCACCTGTGCGTGGTAGTGGCCCAGAATCACTCCACCCATCATAGACATACAACAGTATCCCGAATTGAACTGTTGAATTCAACAGATGCCTTCCAAAACGACTTTCCAAACCGCTAGCGCAGTGAATTTATGCTTGGCCTGGGTCCTTTCTGGTCCTTTCCACATGGTGACCAAGGACACATGGGACAGCATCTGGCCTGCAACGGGGGGTTGGTCCTTTGTGGTCGGCGCCGAAGAACCATCGACCCTCTCCGCGGGTGAGGGTTCGGAAAAGGAGAAGAACAGAGATCAGTCAGACCAGTCGTTGAACAAGGCTCTTCCAACAAGGCTCCGCATGGGACCTGTCTGGGCTCTTCATGTATTTGGGTCACTAGTTGGACGATCCGATCCAGATTTGGAAGATAGAAAAAGATATACCAGCTTCCAACAGGTCTCCGAAATGGAGGGTTGTTAGGCCCGTGCCCAGGTTTCAATTGGTGACCTGTTGGAGGTGCTGGTAGGAGATCAGTGATAGGAAGATGCATGTGTGTTTTTGCTGGCCACACCTGAGTCCTTGACCATCGCAAAGGCGCTGCTTGGTGGAGCAGAAATATTGACAGCGATCATTGTTTGGCCGCCCCATTTTGACAACAGATTCCAGATGGCAGCATACGATAGCAACTTTTTGCAAGACTTTTGTTTATTCGAAGAGCTTCACCTCCCAAGAGAATGCATTTCATCCATTTGTCATTGGATAGCTGGATAGCATGATCTTTCATTGACATGTTGCCATGCTTCAGCCAAGTCCGTGGGTGAAATACATGCATCCTCAATAGGTTGAATGGGCTGCATCAGATTTCCGTTGTTTTGGCAAACCTTTGGTTGCCATCTGTTTGGGACTTTCCCAAGACATCCCACATGTTCAAAGTGGGTGCATCCATGAGAAGAGAGCCAAAACCCATCCAACACCAAAGGTACCAGCAACGCTTTACACCCTTCCACAGAACTTGCATACCTTTAGTGCAGATGGTGATTGGTCAAACTTCGACAATGCAGGTCGTCCGTCGCCAAACCTCTTTTGGTTGATGCTATACCGGTCACCGCCCCAAAAACCCTCACACTCCGGGCTGGGCATTCCGGAAATCTGGAAGTTGGATGAAGTTGGGGTTTTGAAGGCACAAACCTCTCCCAGACCCCCGGTGTCGGTGGCGAGGATCTATATACAGTGGGTTCAGAGTAGATGGCACAATCCCCAAAGGTGTATTATATGGACCCCCATCTAAAAAGACAAGTATGGTGTGTGCCATCTACTTTGAAACCACTGTAGGGTTTTTAACAAGGCCGTGAACTCCCAAACAGCATTCTCCGGGTGTATCAGACCCCAAGCAGCGGCGAAGACTAAGACTCGTTCTTTCCCAAGGATGTTCCTAGTCCTCCAATCCTCCAATGTGGTCACGAGATACTTGGTGGTCAATGTTGGCTTCTTTTCTGGTGAGTGAGTTCCTTCTATAAAGCGACTTGAATTCACCGCATGCACTTACCCAACTATATAGTGGTAGTTCATGGGTGGCCCCAAAACGTCCAAGAACGGTAGACCATGCAAAACCCCAGTTTCCTTCTCTGGTGGAGGCAGCACAAGGAGTGAGTACCATGGTATACCACGATGCTGAACACCTGCTATGGTCCTAGGGAAGGTCACTGTGGGGCCTTTTCGGGTCCTTAGTCACAAGAACCTATAGTTTGCAGCTGGTACCTAACAGGTTCACTTACCATCACTTACCCAACTAGTGGTTTGGAAGTTGCAGCATTCACCGGCTTCTACCCGAATCAGTTTGGGACCCGATCTCTCGTTCGTTCAGGAAGATTGATCCCTGCGATCTCTTCAGCCAAACCAAGAAGCGCCTTGGTCGGGCGAAGCCGGCTTCGCGAAGCTGAAGTCGTTCTCATCCTTTGACTCGAAATGAACGAAGCGTTCCGACCCTGCGCGTCTTCCCTTGGTTTGAACGAAGCTTTCCAACCAGGAAAAGGGGATCACCTGCAGGGAATTGAGTCGTGTGCAGTCGATTCCAACTGGTGAAAGACCAAACACTGCTCATCTGCAGGTCTGGCTTTCACCGGCCGGATGGACATGGACCTGGACCGACAGATCGTAATCGTGTGACCATGACTTTCCAATACCCAAAACGCTCATGAACCCTCATATGGAGGGGTCGGACCCTCAGATGGAGGGCTAGGGGTCTCAAATCCCTAGTTTTGAGGGAGCAAGGGCTGTTTGGAGCGCTTGGGTACCTCTCTTTTGAAGATGTGTCTCTGTGAAAGTCCAGAAAGGGCATGCCACAGTAAGTGGAACTTTTCCCACAACTAAGTGGGACTCTGTGTAAATCTGTTTTGTTTGTCTTCTTCTGCTGCCACCAGCTGCTCTTACCCATGTCGGATTCAGAGGATTCAGATCTGGATTCGACTAGTAGCATGTATTCCTCTTCGGATGGCAGCAGCAGCTACTGCACTGATAGCTGCAGCGATGACTCTGATTCAGAAGATGGACTGCAGAATTACAAGCAGGCCAAGAAGCATCTGTGCCTTATCTACAGTCCAAAAAATCCCTTTGTTAATTGTTGGGTGAGGTATTTTTTAATTTGCCCGCCAAGGCTTCATCCCACCACATCCCGGCTCAACTTTTTCTCTTTCCCAAGGTATGATATATGCGCGCCAGCTCCGCTTCTCCTGAAGAGGCATATTGACCACTTGGAGGGCTGGGGCAAGGACATGGTTCGACGAGCGGGCCTAGGAAGCTCAGCTAAATTCTAAATCTTTATATCTAAACTAACAGTACCTTTCATGTCTGTCTCAGGAGTGAAGAAACTCCTTGAGATGCTGAACCAGCCTTTCACTTTGATGAGTGACTGCCTCTAGACTTCAACTTAAGTGGCCCTCCCAAAAAGAAGATCATATCTACTTTATAGCCGCCTGAGGTGCTGGTGCTGAAGGACCTGTATGGGCTCTCAAAGAGCTGGCTGGATGGAATGAGGTTTGGCATGCTTGCTGTCACGTTGACTTTTTGCAACGCTGGTTTGGCAGGTGAAGGTGGTTGCATCCACTGACCGCGCGTTGGGACCATTGAAGTTCATTCTTCGAAACAGTCTTCCACAAACGTTTCTTGTCAATTTGCCACAGAGTTCATTGTTCATCCATGTTTGCCTCACTGTGGCAACGATGGC
The DNA here is from genome assembly GCA_964035705.1 of Porites rus. Classification (NCBI taxonomy): domain Eukaryota; kingdom Metazoa; phylum Cnidaria; class Anthozoa; order Scleractinia; family Poritidae; genus Porites; species Porites rus. Next base: position 15,080 of record CAXIVM010001508.1, on the reverse strand, counting down.
AAGGTTGTTCACCGATATGGCCGAGAGGGACCTCACTGGGCTTTCCCCTCTCATTTACGCTTCCGGCTTCCCATGTAAACCGTAGCTTGGTTGATCAGGGATGTTAACTTGTTGAATATCTGAAGGATCTTTTGATATATCTGACTTTTATCAGGTATTCAAGACTCCGGCAGAACTCGAAAATGCTGGGGGAGCGAGAGGCGAAGCCCTTTTGGGATTCTTTGGAAGCCATTGACAGGACATGATGGCCTGATGCACAAAGTACGGCATGAACAGAATCAGTTCATCCCAAATGAACAGGACTGAACCTCTTGTGGCAATCATGGAGAATGTGTATGGGATTCTCCAAGTGATCGATCAGGCCCGTTTGGTGTGTCCCAAGAAAAGTGTCCAACCATACATGGGAGGTCTACAAAGAGATGGGAAAGCTTCGCAAGAAGTACTTCATGTGCCACATCAAAGTGGACAGTGAACATCTTGGTGACCCTGCCAACCGCCGGCGTGTTTACTTTATCCTCGTTCGGAGGCCCTGGGTGACTTGAGAGCCAACGGTGTTTTGGGGTGCCGGTTCACCATGGTTCACCATGTTGCCATGCTTCCAGGGATGTCATCGACCCGAAGCTCAAGAAAGGGGCCGCGCTGGAGGAGCGCTGTCTCACTACGTACAAGCAGCTGAAGCTGGACCACCGGCCAGTCATTTCAGTGCAGGGGACTGAGGGATTTAGGGGTCTAAGCCTGTTTCGAAGACATGACAGTTTGCAGTGTCTTTGGGTCTGGGTCAAGGACTGGGTTGATGCTTCCTGAGAAGTGCCCCTATGTGAAGCATGTGTGCAAGAACATCTCTGCCCGTGTCACCAAGAAACGAGCTGGGAATGCTGGTGCCCATATCTATGAACTCCAGAAGAAGTTTTTCAGTTGCAAAGCGCATGAATTGGATGTTTGGGAAGTGTTTGATCCCTGGACATCCCTGGCATGCCCCTGGCCCAGGCCAACACAAAAGAAACCAAAATGGCTCAAGAAACATTGGCTGAAGATGTCGCAGTTGAAGGCCTTGTTTCTTCGTCCTTCGAAACATATGTTTTTTCATAACTACAGCAATCATCTCGAACCATGATACCAAAACATAGACGCCAGGTGAACCCAAAGAATCTCACGACCGTCACTCCTGCGCGGAACTTCTTCGTGGGGCAGCGGCAGTTGCACGTTCCCTGGCCAAAAGCTCTTATAAGTTGGATGCATGAGGGGTTGCAGGGCTTGCTAGTTGACAGCTGCAGCTGAGGCCATTGATGTGTTTGCAAGTGCCGGCCATGAGGGAACGCTCAATCTCTCGCAGCAGATTGATAGAATGGCCAATTCCAACACTGATGTTGCACCATGCCTCACGCCGAAAGGCCAATTTTGGAACACTGAGCGGCAGCGCCTGTTGACAGGCTGGGATTGGGAAGGTTGAAACATGTTGAACATCAACCTGGTCGTGAGTTGGTCTTTCATTTCATTTCAACAGGCATTGAGAAACTCATGTTTCTCGGCTATCCGATCCACAAGTTGGCGCTCGAGCATCTAGATGAAGAGGACTGCTTCCACAGCTGCTATCAAAACAAACGACTACGCCACTATATAAGCTTATATAATAGGATACTATTTTCTATGAATGCTTCGAGGAATTGCATTCGCTGGGTGGCAACGTCCTAGACTCATACTTGCTCCTTATAGTCCAGTCTCATGGAAGCATGAACAACAGATATGGCGAACACCGGAAAACCGGGCTCAGGGCATGAGCATCAAGTCCATTGCAGCTGCCTTTGTGGTCGCCTTCAGCTGCGTCGACCTCGGCAGCTTCTATCAGAAGGCAATTGAGCAAGGCCGTCGCTAGGAATAGAGCAGGCTGGGATTTCTCTCACAAAGAGACTTTGACGCAGCTATGACTATGGAAGCAAAAAAAGTAGACTGACCAGCTACGCAGCGTATGCAATCACTGATACCGATGTATTCTGTAATTTTGTAATTATCTGAGTTTTTGTGATAACTGCTCTATTGCACATTCAAGCAAAGCCTTTTGTAGCTGCCCTGCCTTTTTTGCCCATGGAGCGTTTTGAAGCACCGGATTCAGATTCTTCCTACTCATCGTCTGAGTCTGAGTCCGATCTAGAAGGATTGCCAGAACACAAAAGAAGGCGCTTGAGGTCTTCGTCATCGAGTTCGTCCACATCAAGCTCAGGCCCCAGCATTTCAAAAGCTGGAGCACAGCCGGCAGGTCTCCTGTTGAGCCAATTGGCACTGATTGATGATGGAGACTCCCGGGGTTCACAGAAGGATTTGTCAGTATATGCACAAAAAGGACAGGATCCAAACCGTGTAAGGGAAGCCCTACATCAAGGGTGTTGCACTTCAAACTGCAAGAGAGGTCTTCATTTCCGGCTGGTCATGAACATGGTCTGTTTGTTCTGGTCATTGCCAAAGGTGTCGCAGGACAGCCTTTTGTGGAGTATGCAGCAATGTGCACAACATGTTGCTTCTGATGCTTCATCTGATGATGAGAGCGACTCCGCCAATAGTGTCCAGCGGTACAAGATTTCATGGTCCCTTGAAGGCCTGTCTTTGGGTTTAAAGCGGAAACTGCAGCAAGGTCAATGTCCAACTTCATTATACTATAATTCCAACACGTTTCACAATTCATTTCCACCGCAAGGCCACCCCGTGTGTCGGCAAGCCTTCCTCAAGATCTTGGGGATCAGCGCCTCGCGTTTGGTCAGGACTCGGCATTCCTACAAGGGTATAGATGCACGCAGTTGGGGCTACTTAGTTTGTGAAACATTATGGTAAACCAATCGTGTTGCTTGACTGAATAGTTGCATTTCCTCTAGCTTGCAGCATGGTTTTAAGGTTCCAAAGGTCACCGTTCGGCAGAAGCTGGAGCATCTGTTCTAACGTTCCTTGAGAAAGTCTATTGGTCTATAGGGGAGACTCTTCCACACGAGCCCTTTGACTGAAAGTGCTGTCCATTTGATGCATCTTCTGGATGACACACCGTGCGCAATACCAATCCCCCAATAGCCAATAGTATCATCCACTACCCAGGTTAGAAGTGGATGGTGCAAAGGACTTGGGGACGCAAGGTGCAAGGGAGATGCTTCTCAAAGCATTGGTGGATAGCGCGCTGGAGAGCGACCTTTCCAGAGGGGTTTTGTGGAGTGGCGCTGATCGCTTGCCACGAAGGTGGCTCCCACATGGCTCGTACCACGAGCTATACACTCTATACTGCGCCCACCAAACAAGTGCAGCGGACAGAGTGGCTTCCGCGAGCACCTTCTACAGAGTTCTTTCTGAGTCAGGGTGGTCCAAAAAGATTCGCTTCAGCCCACCTAGCTCCCACTCCAAGTGTTCTGTGTGTGCGAAGTTGAGGGCAAAGATAAGGGGAAGTTCCAACATTCAAGATCATTTGGACAATTGCGACAAACTATTGAGGCATCTTGCAGGCCAATATGCTGATCGTCAGTGCTATTGGGCATGTAGATCAAGAGCCCGCAGCTCTGGTGACATCATTTGTGCAATTTCAGATTCAATGGACCGGTCAAAATATGCATTACCAAAGTTTCACAGGGGAAGAACCCCGAAGGATTTGGAGAGCACAAAGCGCCCCAACCTGGAGGTAACTACCACAATGGTTCACGGCGTCGGCATCTACACTTATCTCAGCGACGAGAACCAAACCAGTGGAACCAACTGGGTGCTCGAAACCTTGAACAGGTCTCTCGAGCACACACACAAGGTTTTCCAGAAGAGGTCGAAGCCCTTTCCGCCAGTTATCAAAATATTTTCGGACAACACTCCAAAGGAGCCTCCATAGACTCATCAGTCATGCGCTTCATGGATGATTTTTGTTTTAGCGTTCTGTTGTCTCGTTGCTCTCGTCAGGAGATTAAGAACGGCCACTTTGGAGCCTGGTGCTCAATGATGACAGCGGGAGGGTATGCCCGTGTGATCTCCCACGAACATTTGCCAGTCGGTCACACTCATGAAGATATCGGTTTCTTGGCAAACTTGTTGAAAGGCATTGTTCAGGTTCGACTGCCATACACACATATAAAAGAACCAGGTCTACATACTTTATCTGCTCGCTGAGATGGCTACTTCGGCATGCTCTGTCGGTATGTCAGGGAGGGAGATGAGGACTTGCTTTGGGCCTAGGTTCTAGCAAATGTTCTTGGTAGTCCTTTTTGGTTCTCATCAATCTCAAGAAGTTGCATGCCCAGGCAGTGCCCACAAGATGTTGTCAAGTGTGGCACTCAGCCCACAAGCTTTGGCTCATCAGCACTTGAGTGCATGCCCCAAGGCTTCTGATGGAGAAGGTTGCACCATTGTTCACAGCAAAGGGCCTTGACTATCGGGTCGAATACATAACCAATATCAGGGATTGGGAGGGCTGCATTCCAAAAATCTCTACGCTGTATGGAGCCTATAGGAGACGGTCTGTAAAGAACAAAGAAGTCGTCCCACACAGCTTCACCTTCCTTCGCCGCGAAAGTGTCTTGATTGAGTGTAACACTGATTGACTTTTTGTTTTCCAAAGAAGGTGGAAAAGCCTAACACTACCTACATCGTTCCTGAGTTACTTTGCTCATCCATGATCTTTGCACCTGGCAGGTATGCCGTCAAGCCCGTTGGAAGATGCAGAGGAAAGGCTTCCACGGCGGTACGCCAAGAGTGCACAGGATGTGTTCGTTCTCGTGAAGGCATATGTCTCAGACAATGACTTGGCTCAGAAACCTCTTCTTGCATTTCCTGGGTGCCAACTTGGGGATGTGGAAGCTGCGCTAGACAAACTGGCACGGTCAGATGCCCCATGTTCCTCAACTAGAAACAATGTAGACTGATTCTTTGTCACAGGGACTCTTGCCCAACGCTAATCAACTCGGACCCCATACCAAGGTTTGCAGGTTTCTATGATGGAAGAACGTGAGGAAGAACTTGCTGCACTAGCAGAGTACCTACTCGAGAACTACACCCACTTCAGCAGAGGGGCCCATTACCTGCTTCAACTGGCAGGAAAGGTTGCCATGAAGCGAACTCAACCTCCAAATTTGCAATACATCCTGTCCGGCCCGTCGCCTGGAGTTCAGTATGGCCACGCTGAGCTTCGCGACCCCGAGCCTCATGTCATTCGTAGGCTCCGAGTACAGTTCCACCGGTACTACTAGTAGGCTTTTGGGTGGCAAACCTGGGGTGAAAGCTTCTGCAAGCGTGCCAGAAGTGAAAATGCGTCCGTGTTTCAATCTTCACTGTAGTAGTTACATGTCACAGTGAGATGCATCACTCAAGGCAAACTCGATCAAACCCGAAGCCAACCAATCTGAGTCAAGCCTAGACTTGAGCTGCCTTGTTTTCGGGCATGGCAGAACCAGTGCCGACACAACCGGTGAAGGAGGGGTCTTGTTTCTGCTTGTCTCAGGTTTCTCAGGTTTAACATGTTCATTCCATCCTCCCTAGGAGGAACCTGGCACCCCTGAGCTTCCCCAACAGTCCATGAAGACTCGCTTGATCCTGGCGATGGAAGAGGCACTGCTGAGAGCAGCCTCCTTTGTTGACTCAACACTAAACAAATCTTACCTATCAGTAAAACCTCCAGAAAATAGGAACATTCCTATGACATCAATGAAGTCTATGGGTAATTCACCAGTTCATCAAAGTGTGCCCATCACCTGGCAGGTAACATCCACGAAGAATCTGGGCGAGTTTATCCATGAGCGCTACAACAAGGACGAATCCTCTCAGCGCTTCTTCGCGAAGGCCGGAGCCTTGTTCACCAAAAGGCTGCCACCAGATCTTTCTTCTCCTGTCAGTGTCAGGTGATGCTTGATTTCTTCTCATTGCCAGAGGTGGCATCTCGTTTGCCCACCCCTTCTGGTCCTGTGCTGACACATTCGCCAGTCTCAACACGGAAAAACTTTTACGTTCACCCTTATGATTTGGACATGACCAATTCTGCCAAATACGGGGTGAATGGAAAATGGCCATCAACGGTGGCGGTCAGAACCCACTTTCCGTCGCTGGTGCACCGAAATTACGAGTCCGAGAAAGAAGCGCTGGAGCTCAAGTTCAAGCCTGAGTCTCATGGACAGAAGCTGGAGCTTTTCTCAGCGGGGTACATTGACGGCCATTGTAAGGGAGTTATGGTACAAGGAGTCTTTGCCCTTTTGGACTACTTGGAACCTCAGTTTTTAATAGTGGTCGCTGTGTAGGGGAACTTGTCTTTGAAGTAGAAAGAACCAAAAAAAACTCCCTTTTCACTGCTACTATGTCTATGTGTGTCTTCCTGCTAAGGGTGTGGGACCAGCAGACATCTCTCACGATGAAGAGATGCTGAACCTTGTAGCTTCACTGAAGTACCTCCGTGCAAACTATACCCAGTTTGCCACCCAAGAGCAATGCATCTATGAAGCTCTTAGGTCAGAAGCTTACCAAATTCACATGTAAGGGCAGAAGTCTCAAATCTTTTTGAGTATACAATATAGATGTTGTTTTCCTCAGGTCTCGCAAACCGGACAGCCGAGAAGGCAAAACCCGGACCACTTGAGCTCGCACTATGCTTTAAGGAGATTTGCATATATCTTTTCAGATTGCTCATCGGTCTCACGCCTGATCAGCGCGCCAGGAAGCAGTCCGCATGAAGCGCCTGACGAGCAAGGGAACTGCAGTCCGAGATCTTTTGTTTTCTGCAATAGCGGAATACAACCGGCTACAAACCACCAAGGTCCGAGTTCAAAACATGAATGCTTTCGACAAATAACCATTGTTTAATATTCCCTGAACGGGCATCTGGAGGCTTTCAAAATCAAGGAGGACCTCCGAAAGGTCATCTATGCTATCATGCGGTCACCCCCAGAGTTGCTCGATTTGATGAAGACTGCCTCTGACTCTTACAAATTTGAGCATGGAGGTGCGGACAAAACACAAAAAACTAAGCATTGCATCGTGCACACTTTCATTCATGTTTTCCAAATTCCCTGAACGTCTACTTGTCAGCCTGGACTCTGGAAATCTTGAACGACGAGTTCTATGTCCCGGGACACTTCCATGGCGCACCGACCAGTGACGCATGGTGGAAGCAAACCAAGGCTTGGTGGAAGCAGACTAGGAAAAATGTTCCAAGGTCTTGAAGTTGGAGAGATAGCTTTCCGCTTCCACATGAACCTAGAACCCTGTCAGACGGTGACACCTGAAGCTACCATGCTCTGGGCTCAGCGCTCCTGGAAGGACCACTGCAAGAAAGCGCCGGCAGATGCACCTGCAAAACAGAAGGACTGGAAAGAACAAAGTGTTAGTCTTTTGAAAACGTTCTCTTTTGGTGAATGTTTTTGAGAAAGCAGCTAGCTGTTCCCTGAGAAAATGGCCCAGCGGGACCTGGCCTCCATGCACGACCTCATGGACATTTGCCTTTTGTGGGTCGCGATCCGCGAAGGTATTAAGGCACATGTGGGGGCCGGGTCTCTCTTCGTAAAGCTGGAGACCATGTTCCAGGATGGGCCGCTCGTCTTTGTGAAAGTTTGTTTTTGGGTCTCCCACTGAAAACCATGTATAAATTGGCTCAGGGGCAGGAGGGGTGATTTGTACAGGGTTTTCAAAGCAAACCGTGTATAAATTGGCTCAGGGGTGGGAGGGGTGATTTGTACAGTGGTTTTTAAAAACCGCGGTATTCCAACAAAAGGAAAATAAACAGTGTATTTTGGAAGCCAACTTCTGACATCGATTTTATACACTGTTTATAGTTAGACCATTGAATTATACGTGGGTTTTTAAATTCCGCTGTATAATTTCCAGTTGGAATCCAAGACCAAATCTTACATGGTTTTGATGGAAAACCCCGTAACATGGCACCAGGATCGTACATTCATTTTTAAAAACCGCGGTACACAATCCCGCCCGCCCCGGCAGAACCGGATATGAAATCGCGCCCGCCCCGGCAGAACCGGATATGAAATCGCGCCCGCCCCGCCAGAACCGGATATGAAATCCCGCCCGCCCCGGCCGAACCGGATATGAAATCCCGCCCGCCCTGTCAGAACCCCGCCCAGATCCACAGGAACCAGATCGACAAGAACTGCAATTGAAACCCTGCCTGCCTACAGCAAAAGCGGTTCTCAGTTGCCCGCCTACAGCAAAGAACTGTTGGTGAAACTGACAACTTTACAAAATGATTGCCAGGTTCCCTTCGATTACTTTCAGAATCCATTACTTATATACAAAAATCCTCATGACCTTTACTTGACTTCCGCCTTGCACAAAACCTGCAAAACAAATGCCGACTACAGAACAACTGTTTAGTTAGGATCCATTCATTATATATAATGATGGGTGTACTGGACCTTCACACCAAAACATCATTGTTTATATTCATAATCCCGGAAGAAGTTGGTGCATTGGGCGGTAGAAACTTGTAAGGACATTGGACCCAGAACTCAAAGCTCACGCAAAGACTGCAGACCCTTCGTTCGATCTCCAGAAGCTTTCGTTTGTGCTGGAATGCAAGGGACAGCTACAAGATGAAGAATTGGAGAAAGCTCAATCCAAGATCAACTCTGCTCTACAAACCAGTTTGCAGGCCGGCTTCAGCCTCTTTGAGACAAACTTGGCCAACGACCAACTCCAGCATAGGAGGTACCTCCTTGCCTCCAGCGGGGATGAAGCGAAAGCACGGGCTGCTGCAGTATCAAGCCTTGAGGCGCGTGACAAAATTGCAGGTGGTATATGTTGCCTTACAATTTAGCTATATAAACATAAAATGATCTTTCTGGTATGTTTCTCATATTGGACAATAATGAGGCAATTGAGCATGGTCGCATTATGTTTCGATAACAAAACCCCGCTGTAACAAATCGTTTTCCAGCCACGCCAAAACCCTGTGCAGAAAATGCATGGAGTTGCATGGAAGCTCGTCAACAACTTGGTGACTGAAGTTTGCCCCACTTGGAGCAATGCTGTGACTTCCAAAGCTACTGCCACGTGCAGTAACCTGGTTTCATTTGGTTTCTCTTTTTTGACAGCTTTGCTTTGTAGGCCCAATGGTTCTCGCATGGTCTCGCCTAAAAAATCAAGCCAATGAGTTTCAACCAAATCAGGCCCCGATGCCGACACCGATACAAGCAATGTGCTGGAGGCCAAACTGCAACCGTGGCTGGCTGAGACCCTGACAGGTCTCAACAATGGGATGAGGCGTCCTGAGAATGAAGGTGTGATCGGCTTGTTCAATCTGACCACACAGGGTGTGCTCCAAACTGCACTTCACACTGTCTCAGCTGACAAGTATGTCCCACAACTCACCCAAGTCTTTCATTGGAGTTCTGGTGCTGCCAAACAGGGCAGGCGATCTTCGAGTGAAGTCACTTGTCCACTATGCAATTTACTTTGGACATCTTTGGACATATTGTGGTTTGGATTAGTTGGTCATGTCCTGAAAATGGAAAGATGATTGTTTTATTCATTCTTATGTGCAAACCTTTTATAGTCCTGTAGCTGTAGTTCTCCTCACCCCTCTTGCACAAAGAGTAGACTACAATGAGTAGATTCTTGGCGCGTCTGAAATGCAGTTAAATGCAGTCTTCCTGAGGACTGAGATCAAGGCTGAAGACGAGGACGGTGACAATGCCGATGGAGGCCACTCCTCGAAAGGTCAATAAACTCAAAACCAAAAAATCCAAACTTGAACCCGGTATAAGGTTTAATTCAGTCAGGCTACTAGTTGATATGCTTTGTCGCGCCGATGAAAAATTGAGAGAGACCAGAAGGGACTTCTCAATAGAATTTGGTGGAGTTCTGACCAGAACAAAGACCCCGGTCTGGGCTTTAAGTTTTTCAACTTGTCTGGTGCCTCCCTGCAGACACAGCTGGAGACGCCGAACCCGAGGGCGAGATCGATTCCGATGATGAGAACTCCAAGAACAATGCAAGCGGCGGAGATGCGTTGCTGCGCGATTTCAACTACAGGCTGACTTGCATGCTGCAAGAAGCAGGGCGCAATTTGCATGCACCTTGCCTTTTCTGTAGCATGTTTCAACCCTCGTTTCATTCGCGACCTCAAATGGTTTTGGTTTTTGGTTGGTTACTTTTGATTGCTAACCACTAGCTGTTCAAACCAAACCCATCCATCTACGCCGCCCAGTTCCAAAGGTGCGGAACGCCATGGTTACCTTCGAGCCTTCTTCCGTGTATGGGAGCAGGAGTGGCTATCAACAGGTGCTGCTCATTACATCCAATGACAAAAACAACATCTTCAGGCGCTCGCGTATTTGGAAGGTGGGTGTGATTCAAGGGGTCACGATGCTTGGAAGAGCAGAGATGCTGAAGCCAGCCCGTGCCTCCAAACTCTATGGAGGAGAAGCACGATTCACAAAAGTTCAAGAGATGAAGCAGGACAGTATCAGTGTGATGTTTTTGTTGAAGCTGTATCTCTTTTAAATCCGTTTGTTGGAAGGCACCCATGCAAGCTCAGTCACACAGCACTGGGAAGCATAGAATATGCGCTTTAAACATCTCTTTGCTGACCAATCCAAATACCAATATCATAGTTCAGCGATGTCCAGCCAGGGTTGAAAGCTTCTGCCCTGCGCAGTACTGCGGCGGCATGAACTTCATTGCTAAGCTGGTGGAGGGCTTGCAGCCTGGGGCAACGGAGGTTCCGCTTGTCCTCATTGACGCAATGGGCTTTGATGGATGGCCAGGCCAGTACGCTATTTCACAGTACGCTCGTGGATCATCGGCAGCATCCAATCATGGCATGCACTCTGTGTATACTTTTACTTTTGAAATGACTTTTTTGTTCTTTTGTTCCTGCTGACCTTCAAGCACTTCAGGAAAGAAGATTGCTTGCGCCACCATCTGTCACACCAATGCCGACGCAAGCTTTGTCTCATCCACCTTGGCTGGAAAAGTGTTCAGCATGGCGCGCAGCAATGAGCTGAACATCGCGGCCTTTCCCAACTTTAGTTCAGCGATGGCTGAAATCAAGCAGTTCCAACGGTCGCCGCAGCCAGACTATCAAGTCTGTGTGTGCCTGGGCGATGGCAGCCTCATCGTGAGAGAGTCACTCATTCAGTTTTGGTCGAAGAAGCACACAAGCTTTTTAGAGCAGCTGACCAACTTGGTGGACGACCACAACAAGGAGTTCAACCCGAAAGGGTTGAAGCGTGGAGCTGAACCCAACAATGAGGAAACCAATGAGGAAGTTGCTGAAACACCCAAAAAGCGTCTTCGATTGACCACGGCCAAGACCTATGCAGAGTTGGAAGCCGCCTTCCCGGAGAGGACTTCAACTTTAATCAAGCAAGTTTTGATTGAAAGAAAATGTCTCATGACACACAAATTCGTTGGGAAAGCTGCCCTTTTGATGTTTATCAACATTTATCAACCGTCAAAGAGTTGTTAATCAACATCGTCCTTGTTGTCAAAAAGTTGTTCCTTCGAGAGGACTGACCTCACCTGTGGGCAGTTCACACTCACCCTTTGCGACAGCGATGCATCTTTGTGGGTTGGGTCTGGGAAGGCTTTTGAGGTAGAGCCGAACACTGAAGTCTTTGGCTTTGGATCCGGCGATTTCTTGAAGGGAAGCCAGTGCAATGATGTGACCTCGGATGTTTCTGCCGAGGGGCGTTGGCTGTTGTTTGCTCTGAGCGACGCGAACGACTTGGTTGTTTTAGAAAAGCAACGAACGCCTCAGACGCAGCACTTGGAATCCCTTACTTTCTGGAACAAGGTTTCTTTGGTTGCACTTTCACTCGCTCAACCCAAACTGTGCGGCCTGATCCCCCGGCCCGGGTGCCAGCTGATCAGACTGTCAGGTTATGCCCCTTAATGAGTTGCTCAAGGTGCTGGAAGACAACGGGGAGGTCAACTACCAGGTTGCGGAACATGAGCTCACCAAGGATGCTGCTGGCAATTTCAGCATTAAGCCACTATCATCTGTGTGCTTTGTACTTGATGCACTGAAGCCCAAGAAGAAGAAAGCTAAGGTGAGGTACTTTCTTGATGAATGTAACTAACTCGTGAACAGGTGAGATCAACTGGTGTTAGAATATGAGTCAGTCAACTGGTGTTAGCATGGTGTCAGCTATTCTTGCGCAGTGTGCTGTGAAGGTTGCCAGCGCCATGACATTTGGAGCAAAAGTCAATTTTGCTAAGCTTCGGGGGTCCAGCAACATTCGTATCATTTGGAGGCTGAGGCGCTTTACTTGATTTTTCCCACTGCCTGTTCCAAGTTTCCCCCCTCTCTCCTGCGCTTGTCATCCAGGCTCGTCTCGGACAGCGGCGCCGCAAATTCCCAGCTTGTGCCTGTGAGGCCGTGCGCTGTTATGGCAGGAGGTCTGAGCTTAAAGCCAGATCATGTCCTGCAGATCTTGTGAGCCCCCGTGCAGCATGTTTTTGGGGTAGCATCCAAGTCTACTTGAAGGCTACTCAAACAATGTTTGTCATCTTTGTTCTGTAAACACTTGAAGCTGTCATGAAGCTGGTCGAATGTCTTTCACAGCTACCATGATGCTGCGAGTTGCCTTGGGCAGGGCCAAACCAGTCTTCCGATGGGGATAGAAGGTCGTTGCCAATCTTATCCAATCTTCTTGTGATTTCATAAACTTCAAAAATAGTCCACCCACCTTTGAAATTCGCTGGTTGTGTTCAGCAATGGGCACAGGCCTCTGAAAGGGATCACTGCGCTGCAGTGCCGGAAGGCTGCACCTTGCCAAACCAAAGCGGCTGAAATCATCTTGGGGGAAACAACTGTAACCTGTTTACAGAAGCCTCGAAAGTTCCCTCTGCTATGACAACTCTCTGCAAGTGATGTTTTGATAATTGAGCTTCATTTTATGGTGATTCATGCTGTGCATGAACAGGCAGGCTCTTCAAATCCTTTGCCCCTTCGGTTTCGGCACTTGAACCTGGGGCGTTCGCCATGTCTGGACGAATGCCTGGCACAGGATCGGCAGGAAATGTGGTTTCTGCCCCAGCTTTCTCGATCAACGATTACAGTATGCTGATTGATGGGTCAGAGTCTCGCGAGCGGCCGGTTGCACAACCAAAGCCAAAGCTGGTAAGATCTGCTACTTCTGACCCTTCATCAGGACTCTTCCATTGATGTACTTCATGCAGTGTCTTTCGCTTAGGAACCCCTTCATCTTGCATTCTTGCAGGATCCCTTCTTCAGCGCTGTGAGGTCTCTGGATCTGGGTCAGGGGATTCGAACGAGAGAACCTCTGGTCAAGAGGGTATGGATGGGGATGAGGAGCCAGCACCTGATCTCAAAAAGAGGCCTGCTGCAAAGGCAAAGCAGACTCCAAAACGTAAGAAAGAAGACGATTCTGAACTGACAGCCCTTGGTCAGTGCAGAGGAAATGATGACGAAGACAAGGATGAAGAAGAGGGGGGAACGGAAGGAAAAGAGAAAGAGAAGAAACATCATGGCAAAAAGCATGCCAAGAAAGACAAAGAAAAGAAAAAGAAAGAGAAAGAAACGAAACGTCGTGGGAAGAAACGTGCAGCTGGCCCTGACAGCAAGTCTGTTGATGATGAATCTGATGATGAAGCTTGCGAGGACCCCAAGTTTGCAAGCCCTTTGCAATAAAGACCGCCTTGTATGAACAAGTATGGACACTATCAGTGTCTATGCGCAGTCAACTTTGTCGGCATGTGCACTATTATCATGCTCTGCAGGACCAGGAATGTTCAATGGACTATGGGGAGGTGAGCGAGGATGATTTGAAGCTTGCTATGATGCGCGCTCACCTTGCTGAGCAGCGTGCTTTGCACCCGGACCAACAGGCAGGACACATGAAGGGGAAATGCCTGTCTTCACATTTGAACTTGACACGTCTTCTCCCAGCCTGGATTGGGAAAGGAAGATCTGCGCGTCCATGGTGATCATGGTGCTACGCCCTGGCATCGTGAGGCAAGAACAACCTCCCCCCGCAAGAGGGGAGGCTCCTTTTTTCACAAAAAAATGAATCAATGGAGACTTGATGAACAGACTTCATATGGGTGTGATCAGTCAGTTTGATCTAGACTTTTTGAACAGGCGGCACCGTTGGAGCCAGCTATAGCACCTGTGGGCGACATTGACACCGACACAACCCTGGACTGATCATTCGCATTACGTCGCATCCACATGTACGCAATATCTGTTACTCAATGTTTTCTCACATTGTTGAATGACCAGTTTTATCAAGTCAACTATTCGTTGCATTCTGCTTGGGCATTGAGCGTGCTTTTATGTTGTAGGGGTGGAGCTCCCTAGCCTAAATCCTTGGCAAGACCAGCAAGACCACCCACTGGTCATCTCTAAAGCTTTAAGGTCTCTAAGAATTGGGTTCCGAGGATACTTCAAGAATCAAGAATCATGCTGCGCTGTCTATGACAATCACCGTTTGGTTGAAGCATCAGTTCCAATGTGCCTATGGGCCAAAGGTTCTACCTAGTTTTTGTAAATTGAAGCCATGGTGCCAAGATGGGTTTGGCATGTAAAACTCCACGAGATATGTTATAAATGTTTTGTTTTGCAGGACTTGGGGTTTTGGGACACGGAGGATGAGAAAGAACAGATTGAGGAGATTGAAGAGCCTATCGCTTTCCGTGCTGGAGACAGCATCAACAATCCCGATATTTATGTATGGCACAATGGGGATGAAGTTCATGTGGCACCTGGTTCAACTTTCACACTCGAGGACTGTTTTTAGTCATCATTTTCACACTAGAGTTGATGAACATCAAAAACTGACAATGTCGCTGTGAAACCCTGCCAACACCAAGAAAATACTTGAGCCAGGAACTCGATGTACTCCGTGTCCAAACTAGACTCCGTCACAACGGCTGGAAATTTCCCCTCGAGGATGAGCCTACGAAGGAGGTGCCACTTGCTGAACATGCATCACCTCAAGCCGCACATGAGCAGGAGAGCGACTGCAATGCTTCCAAGGATACAAGTCTACTGTCACACTGTAATACCTTTTCTTGACAGAGTTCACTTTAAGTAAGGTCTGAACCCTGCCTCACTTTCCCATGTTTCTCTCAGGAACCTCTTTTGGACCCCATTGCGACAAGCC
>CAXIVM010001507.1:0-27950 GCA_964035705.1 Porites rus | reverse complement strand
TGCTGGTGCCTTTCAGAATTGCAGCTCTTTGGTTTTGTTGGATCTTCCAAATTCCTTGGCGTGCATTCGGGAGCAGACCTTTGATGGTTGTAGCTCTTTGGCCAGCGTCAGCATCCCTAAATCTGTCTCCGAAATCGAAGCAGCGGCTTTTCAGAACTGCATCGCTTTAGCCAGTGTGATCATCCCTGATTCAGTGACTCGCATAGGAGCTGTAGCCTTTGCTGGCTGTAGTGCCTTGGAAGGCGTAGCCATCCCCGACTCGGTAGTTGATGTCGGGGAAGGCGCCTTCGCCTTGACAGCACATCCTGCCTGTACTGAGCTCTGAAAAGTTGGATATGGATGGATATGGCATCCATCTTCAATCGTTCACTTGGCACCGAAAACCCCATCTATATAGCCTTCACCCCTGATGCTAAGAAGTACCAATCTGACAGAGATTATATGTTCTCAATATGGTCGCAGCATCCAGGTGTCATGGCTGTGATAGGATGTTGAGTTGGGGACGAAGAAAGGGAGGACTGAGCTAGGTACTCACTACTTGCAGGGAACAGAATGTCTACACCAACTATTGTGGGTTGTGGTCTATAGACCATGGATGTGTTTGCGACATGATAGATGCTGGCCAAGCCAATAGAACGTCCGCCATAAGGCCTTGGGGCTGAAATTGCATGGAAATTACACAGCAGTGCTAGGCGTTGACCCAAAGCAATGCATGAGCCGCTGTATTGTCTTCATGTACCATGGGATTGAATACCACACATGTCCTGACTGATTGTGCCAGCGCTGTCGTGCAATCGCAGGGTAACATCATCACCTACAACACGGTGATTGCGGCATTGGAGCTCCTTGCACAGAGGAGACCCGTTCGAGGTGGCACTGCTTGTTCGTATGCGGAGGTATCCCTTGTACTTGACATCCAGCTATGGCACGTGCCATTGCTGGTAGAACACAGACTTTTTGAAGTAGTGTAGAACATATAATATACATTTGACACGACCTTCAGAAAGATGCACATGATGTAGAAAAAAAACACCAGCCACAAAAACTTGAAAAGTCACATTGACACCTCAAGAACGCACTCGGCTCTATATGACCTTCAGGCCGCTTTGTTTCTACGTGCAAATATGTGCAAATCAACATGTTTTCCCAGCTAAGAGATGGCAAGCATGCAAAACACCACAACTATAAAATCAAGTCAATGACAGAAGCATTTCAATACTCCCCCGGAACTGACCTTGAATTTGAATAAAGTTGGTCTTGGCATTTCATCCGGAAAACTAGTACAGCCCAGGGGTTGTCTCTAGTGTTTGTGATCTTGGGTGCTCTTTGCCCTTCTACGGAAGCATCTCGACTTTAGGGCAAGTGTCATGGGAGGGTTGGTTAAACTGAGTGTTTTGGCTTGGGCTGGAGAATTCTACGAGAGACATTTATAGCTACCTGCAAGACAAGAGTTTGTCTCCATTCCATAAGATTCTGTTGGTTTAACTACTGAATTGGAAGCCAAGTCCTCCGAGGAAGGGTGCGCAATGGCAGAAGGCCTTAGTTTTCCTGTCATTGGCGCTGGAGCTATTCGATAATGGAGCGACGATCATCACCTACAGCTCCGCCATCAGCGCCTGCGAGAAAGGGAAACGCTGGCAGGAGGCCTGCAATTCCTTCTTGCAGACTGTTTTTTGGGGGTGTGCAGCAACTAGAAAAGGTACTTATATAAATGACCTGGAAGGCAGAGCTTGCAATCTTCGAAGTGTTCCCTTCTGGGAGCAATTGGTGTTCTTTTGTGTGATCATGAGGACTCCGCCAAGAATTCCATGTCACTTCACAAAATGAAACCTGACCCAAGTATTGGGAGCCTCGGCGGGCCTAGGCTGAGCATCACATGGGTCCAGCCACTCAAGTGTTTCTTTTTGGAGGGAGTCAACCCTGGTGAACCACAAGCCATGGGTCGTATCTCTCTTCTTCCCCAGCCACGGCAGCCACTGTCCGCTTCGCCCCACAACAGCACCAAGGACGGCCGGACATTGGTAGATCTCAGGGTCTCACGGCCGGTCACGACAGTCTCCAGGCCGTGTGGCTTTTGTCGCTGGCGGAGTCTCGCCTCCGCGGCAACGTGGTCGCCTTCACGGCGGCCATCCGGGCCTGTAGCCAGGTGGGGAACGGCGAGATGTTCGTTCACATGAACAGAGTCACCCATGGATGGCTCAGAGAAGAGGGGCGCTCGGCTGTTGGAAGGCCTCCATATTCTGATACATTCTGATACACACACAGATTGAGTAAAAGGAGGGTCCTTGTCTTAAAGGCTGGTTGGGGAAACAGACTCAATTGCATGGTTAAAAAATGATGAAACCATGGGTCTGAGTTCGTCCAAAACGCGGCCAGGCGACCTCATGGCGCTTGGCATTGAATTTGCTCCAAGAGTTGGAGCATCGTCAAGAAGCCAACTTCATGAGTTTCTGGTCTTCGACGGAGCTTTCGGAGCGAACGGTCTCGGAGGTGGCGGTCGAGATGGCGCTCGGTGCAGCTCGGTGGTGTCGGCTCGGTCAAGTGTGGTGTTTTTTGTTCTGCGGCCATGGTGGCCATGGCCAGGTCTCCAACCAGGTGAGGGATGTCCAGGAAGATTGATTCAGATGAATTCGGAAGGGCCAAGAAGCTGGACGCTCACACAGTGGCCGTGGAGACAAAGAATGACGAATCATAATGCCATACTGATCACGTATATAGCTAAGATGTTTGTTGTTTGGATTTGAGTGAGGATGGACATGGGGGAGGCCTTACTCTTCAGGTAGACATGTAGGTAGACATGTACTCAGAAAGGCTCTCATACTGATGGATGTATATTGTGTAGTATTGTGTAGTGATTTTCACAGCCCTCTCTCGTGTATTGTTCTGTTCCATTTTCTATCACGCACGAGGAAACGACCCCACGTGCCGTTTCGCCTCGTCATTTGAAGAAAGACTGCTTGACTAGAAAGATGCTGGGTGTTTAGCTGTCCGCAGCATCCTGAAGACCATATATATATAGTATATATATATATAAGGCTTTGAAGTGCTAAATCCATAGCTGCACCAGATTGCAGCCCAGACCTGCAGAAGCAACAACAGGGTCGTGTTTTTGAAGCACCTTGGCATACAGAGTGCTTGGTGGGCCCGGACCGATAGGTGCGACTGGGTGCAGTCCCAACACCAAAGCACCTTGGTATACATATAAGTTGGGCTCAGCAGTAAAGTAATGGGATCGCCTTTGTTCAATCTTGCCCAGGTTATGATGCCGCCATCCTTGCATGTGATGAAGGAGGGGTTCTTAAACCACTGGGGACCTGACAGACGTTGAGGACCACACGTGGTCTGACACTCCAGGGCCAGTGATTCCCACGGTGACTCACAGTGTATTGCTTTTGCTGCATCCTTCCATCCCACGCAGATCCCAAGTTCAAATGCACATGTGAGCAACTGCCAAACCCGAAAGATCCAAGTCGCCCCTCTTTTTTGGAACTGGTTCTGAGTTGTGAGTTGTATGCTATGCCAGCCGCCAGCCAGCAGACTCTTCTCCGATCCGGATCCGTAGGAGCACAGTGGCTCCAGCTTTTGCAACTACTGAACCTCTTGGCCATGGATCTCACCCATGCGATGGCGGAAAAAAGAAAAAAACGCCACTTCCGGGGGCCGGCAGCATCATGGAGTGGGCCGAATCCTTGCACCACAGAAAAAGTATTGGATCCTGCAATTGGACTTGTCCAAGAAGTTGAACTATTCTAAAGGCATCCCTTCTGATGCACAGAGTCCAAGTACGTCCCTATGCGATATCCAACATGGTTCCCTACATGCTTTTGCATGAGTCATGCAATCGAGCCAATGCGAGTGAGTGCGACTTTTTGGATGAGTTGGAGTTCCATTGGCTCGAGGATTCTCAACATCAGAACATCAGTTCTGGAGAGTACAAGCTGCTCAAACTAGTTTTTGGGTTCTTTGTGACCTGCTTGCTCTTTGCTCGGGCCATCATATTCATGTGGTGGTCATGGATGTGGTTGAAAACACCTAGCAAATGCATGAAAGCCATGCGCGGTAATTAATGTACCTAAGCAGACCAGCCTTTTCGTTTTGTATGCTCAGCCCACATCCATTTATATCGACGAGTACTTTGCTTTTCTACGGGGTCTCATCTCCTCCGACCGCCATCATCTCACTGACTGAGCGGACCGTCTCAGGCGGAAGCCAGTAAGAAGCCTCGTGTGTGAATGGGCGCAGATTGGACGTTTGCTGAGGGAAATCCGCACGAGGTCATGCAGGTCATACACCGGTCATGCAGGTCATGGATGTGTCTTATGTGTTCGGCCAAAGAATCCGCATGCGAGGAGGTCTTTGGGAAAAAGCTGAGGATAAGCCCTTGGGAGGGTGTTGTGTTTTAAGGGTGTTGTGTTTGGGATTGCACTGCCATGGAAGACGGGTTACACCTGCGGATTTCCCGGGAATGTGGAGCATTCTCTTATCTTTTGAGACCGGCCATTGTGGGAGGTTCGGCTTTTGAATCTGCGGAAAACACAGAATTTATCAAATGGCGATGTCATTTGTTTGCAGGGTAGTCGGTCGTCGGTCGTGACGTCTTGCCAACGGGGTCTTACCTACATGGCGGTTCCGCTACAGGCCGACCACGGCGACCGGCCATGACACACAGCTGATGTCCTGTCAGCTTCGTGGGAAGAAAGGTCTAGTTTTGCTATTAGGTTGGAGGCCATCGCTGTTAGGTTGGAGGCCATCGCTATTAGAGAAACAAGATCACTTCCAAGCACCTTGAAGCCAAGCCGAACCTCCCAGCGCGGTGTGCCCACCGCGGTCGCTGTTTTCTCTTAGCTGAAGCGCGCTTCCAGTGCGAACAAGTTCTGGGAACGGTCTGAGGCTGAAGGTCCAAGGTCCATCTCACTTGTGAAGTGGTTCAGTTGGGTGGTTCGACACGGAGTTGGGTGATTTGGGATAAACTGGGCAACTCTGGCAGAAGCACTCCTAGAAACATGTATCATCGAATCATACATCCAATATATTCCAATATCGTCCAATATCATCGAACTATCGTTTATACCTACTGAGAAGCAGCAGGACATCGATAAGCCAAGGAGGCTAAGAAGGTGTGCTGCAATCCGCTTCTTGGAGTTTCCCTCAAGCTGTCAGAGCTCTCTTTGGAGCACGAGGAAGAGCGGCACATGGAGCGTTCAACAGCTTTCCAATGTGGTGCTGTGACCCTTGAGGTCTTGACCTTGCTATGTATGACTTCCTGGATTTGGCATCCCAATTCCAGGAAGACCATCCCTTCATCACGCACAATGGTCCAAGCGCTGATGAAGTGGTGTCGCAAGCCCATGAGCCAGGAGACTTTTCAGGAATTGGACCTATTGCGCTGCAAGAAGATCTGTCGAATCTGGCAATTAATCTTGGCCGGCATCATTATCCGAACGATTGTCGGACAGGTGCTTTTAGCCTTCGGGTCACTGTCATCCATGGCTGACTATGATTTGGCTTTCTTTGTGCAAGGTTTTTTGGCACTGTTGGTGACTTGGAAGCCTCAGATCATCACTCCCAAGACAGTGGATGCTTCAATTATTACATGTCTTTTTGCTTGGAATGGTTGCCTTCTTCCTGTGCTGGATCGTCTCGATGTTAGGGATGTGGTGACTTTGAGTTTTAGCTTTCGCTTCGTCTTCTTAGTGATGGCCCAACGCAACTCGACCATTTTCCTGGGTATGGGACTGAACTTCTTGCAAACATATTGGATGGCGTCGGTGCAATCTGACCTGCACTTGTGCAGCAGCCTAATCCAACTCCCAATTTATCCTCTTCTTGTCACTGTGCTGGTGGTGATGTTGGTGGGCCTGTACATTGCTCGGAACCTGATGGAGGAGAATGCCACCTTGAAGCACGCCCTGGAAACACGGCCTCAATCAAAAGGATTTCAAATGATTTGAGACTTTCCAAGACTTTTGCTTTCCAACCATCCCAAAGGCCGCGTCGTTTGGTCGAAGACCATTTCTTATCCAATTCTCCAAGTTTTTCTCATTTGTTTCGAGGAAGGAAGGACTGTGGAGCTGGGGGTGGTGACCTCGTTACTAAACGCCTCCTATGATGCAGTCGTGGAGGTCGATGACTCCTGGAAGTTGCTCGGCGAGAGCACTCGGCTGCTGTCCACCATGTTGGGATATGGTGAATCCGAAGCTGGAGAAGCTGCTTGGCTGGGAAGTGGTGATGCCGAATCATCGGGCCCCAAAAAAAAGCAGCCGTTGGAACATACATGTTTGGACGGGATGTGGACGACTTGTTCGGGTTGTGTACCCTCCATGCCTGGATCAGATTCAGATCATGCAGTTCTGAATGAGAACTATTGAGGAGTGGATGAATTTGAGACACGTAAAACAATTTCTGCACACTCAAGAAGCATCCAAAACCCGTCAAAAAGCCATAGATGGCTCGCTTGATTCATGTTTCGACATCACCGACCCCGCACATGCCCGGGGCGATGTCCCTTTTGACGGAGTCGTCTTGGTGGCCACCCCGGTGGTGGCCACCCAGCCCACGAGCGGCGCACCGTTCACAGCCGCAAGGTGAGAAGCTCGTTGCTGGACTTCTTCACAGAGGAGGACCAAGAGCGAATCTCGCAACAGGTCCGAAGCTCCATCAAGTCAGAAAGCACCTCAGTGATGGCGCTGAATGCGGATATGCTGACCTTGGATCCTTGGTACTGAACACAGAACGTCAAAAGTAGGGAAACCTGGGTGAATCCTGTGCCAAGAAGTGCACTGTCGTCACCGTCCTGAGGACAATCCATAGATTGGTGAGGATTAGTAGCTCATTGAAGAGTAGCAATGGGCATTACTACTAGGAGCAAAGACGCTACTAGTAGCTCCTGGCATTACTACTGGTAACAAGAAGCTACTAGTAACAAAGGGCATCGTTTCTAGTAGCAAAAGACAAGAATGACCACCTCTAGATTGTCCCATTTGTGCGAGTCCATCGCTCGGGCCTGAAAAACATCCCCTGTGTTTTTACTTATCAACTGATACGGGGGCATTCTAAAGGTATGAGATGCTATAGGTGTCCTTTACTTCCACCCTTGGTTATTGCACCAAGATACCCACGTTTGAGCCCCAGTGCTTTTGGGGGTGACATGTATTCACAACGAGCTCGCCGAATGGTCCAATATTAGGGGGAAATCCTCAAGACTGACTGGGAGACCCAGGTGAGCTCGCAGCCTGTCCCGGCCGGTTGGTCCCGGCCTGTCCCCATCAGGGGGTTCGCGCGTGGGTTTGCAAGATCCATCAAGACCGTACCTTTGGACATTCCAGTAGCTCAAGTCTACAGCTGTTGGGGCTCCTTTTATCCTCCAAGGATCAGACTCCTGTGAAAGTGGAGCTCTTCCACGCTCAGTTTCGAAGCCTGGCGAATCAGCGATGCTTTTTGGTGGGCCTACGAGAGCTTTCGGATGAACCTTTCATGGCGGAAGCGACCTCCAGCTGCAGTTCCTTGGGTGTTGCTGGAGGATCTTACAAAAAAACGCAAGTTGTTCTGCTCTAAAGCTACATGAAGAAGCTACGCATAGGATCCGAAAGTAAACACAGAAGCTACTTACATGAAGATCATGAAGCTCCACGCTAAGCGGAGCAAACACTTTCTACACTATTGGAGGCCTATGGCCTTTCTTTCGAGCATGTGGAGAATAAAGATTAATCAATGGAAGGTTTGGAGGTCAGCCTTCAGTTCCAAAGGTATCCAAAGGTGTCCATGGTTCTGTTGATCTTCACCTTGTCCGTGGTGGACGATTTGCCTTGTCCGCCGCTTCCCGACGGCAAACCCCCGAGGTTCAAAGGAGGTGGTGGCGAGCGAAGACCTCTTCGTAGCATTCGACGTCGAGAACTTCAATATGTTCATCCTTAGCAGTGCAATGGAGCGGTGGTGCCAGGAGGAATTGAGCAAGATTCCGGAGCCTTGGTAGGATCAGATGGTTGTTTTTGATCAAAGCCCTGCAACCTAAGCCTCCAACTCCAACCTAATGTCAACAGAAGCACCACATAAACGGAACGATCCAGTTTGGATGGTCATTTGCCTTGCTTTGGGCTCTTGGTGAACCCGCACATACACACACATCATGAGGTCGATCAGATGCACTTTCTCCTGAATGTTACGGGGCGACGACTGGGTTTTTTAAGCGTATTCAACATTCCAGTGAAAGGCTTTGTGGCTTATTATTCATACTTATTCAGTATTCAGTATATCTTCATGTCAGCTTTATGTGTTTACTTCTTAAGCGTATTCTTGGGAAAACATCAACAATGTGCCCAGAATCCTTGAACAGAGATCTGATCCCCTCCCGCAAACATGAAAGTGGAACACCCCCTATGCCTCATGGAACGGGCCTTCAGAGACTTCCTCAATGAGATCACTTGGAGGTGGTTTTTTTCAGGCGCGATTGTGCACAGGCAGCTTTAGAATATGTATATATATATATACATATAGTCTATTAAAAAGTCCTTATTTTTAGGATCGGACATCTCCACTTGAATATGAACATACATAGTTTCGTTCAACCACATGTCACACTCCTTTTTCTTCACTACCACTCTGGCTAACCCAGCCAAAGATTTTCAAGAAATTACTATGCTAGGTTTTTCATAGGGTATCGCTTCACTAGAAGTGGTTTCCCATGAGAACCAGCAAGAACCCTACATGAACCTGTACAAACATATACAAACCATACAGGAAACAGAAAGAAACACACAAGGAAGACAGTACTTAGGACACAACCTTTCACCAAAGCTCAGCCCTGGATAGCAAAGGTTAACGTTGCTGACTGGACGATTGCAGGCCCAGAAACTCCAACATAGAGAGAGAGAGAGAGAAACGAGCTCCTACAGTCCTAAGGCCACAACGTGCGATGACCATTATAAGGCCACAACGAGTGGGCGTAAGCTTCTGGAATTGGCCAAAACCTGCAAAAGCAACAGGCCCTCCTCAAAAGTGATAACCATGTCGCCGCAGCTTTTATATGTATGTTCAGCTACGCTGAAATTGTGGCCTGGTGGCTTGTTTAGAAAGGATAGTGGACCACCTCAAAAGCCATAGCGTTGCTGAAGCCATAGCGTTGCTGAATCATGTCCTCGTCTTCACAGGATGTTTTGGCAGACGCTCATATTAGTTTGTATAGTTGGCTGTTGTCGCTCATTCAGAACGCTTGTTGAGATCTGACATCGCCGAGGAGAGTGTCTTGGAAATATCGAGCGCTCCAGAGGCGTTGCGTTCCCAGCTGCAGCACCTCGAGGAGATGAAAGTGGAGCAGGAAACTTGGAGGCCATGGAGTGTTTTGTAGAAACCTATGGTAGTGGCTGTGCTTCGAGGATCGTAGTTGTCATGCACATCCCTCATGAAAAACTCTAAGCTTCCCAGATATGAGTGTTGGTAATTCTACATGTTTTTGATGTGATGTGATATTTTGTGATAGGATCAAATGTTACTGTTAAATCAGAGCCTTGCTGGTGCTTTGCTTCGCAAGTGTAGAAGGCCTCTACACAGTGGATTGGCTGTATTTCTTAAGCACCCGGGAGTTTTCGGGGAAAGCTGCTCCTTCAGAGGACGAATCGGATGGGGCCGTCTCAGAGACGGAGGTTGTTTCCTTCATTGACGTCTCGTGTCCACCCCAACTCCCCAACTTTTCTGGAAAGTCCAGGAAAGTATTAAAACTTAAATTAAAACATATTAAAACATGTTTTTTGTGTCCTGGGGTGCTTCTGGAGACTCAATAGGCCTTTGCCTGAGTCCCATTTCCCTTCACTGATACAGCTATCAGATACCAATCAATTTCGACCGACTTCACATTCATCTCCGGCCACCAAAAAATCAGGTTTGTGCCTAGCTGAGGAGACAACCCTCAGATTCAACCTCATTGGGGCAGGCGAGGTTTCCGCCTCACTTTCACTGGAGCACGACGCCTCGTTGGGAAGAATGGTGGGGATCCTGACAATTCCTTGCCGCTCGAAGAGTACAGATCCCGCAGGTGCTCTCACACAGGAGGGGTCTCAGGGGGCCAAACAGCCGAACCCGTTGCGGGGGTTCTCTTGAAACAGGCCTGGAAACTAGCTCCGTCCGGCAAACGCCCACACGTTTGCCCTGGAAAAGAAGTCAAGGATCACTTGCGACGTTTGGACACTGACATGTCATCTCTCGCTGCCAGGTGAGTGTTCAAGGTTGGAAGTTCCCCGACGACCAGCGCGGCGGTTCCAGCGATGCCAGCGCACGGGGTGGGCGGAGCCAACGGAGTCAAGGAAGTGTTCGAAGGTGGCCATCAAGTGGGTTCATCAGCAAGCTTCACAATCCCAGGACCCTACAATTGTGACCCAGACACGGAGATGAAGACGGGACTGGAGTGTGACTGGAGCGACTGTGAACCGTGGAAACAGCAAGCCGTCAGTTCTCAGTTGCTGATCCAGATCCCAGATCTTTTGAACGGTTTCATCATCCAAAAAGTGCGATGAAGGAAATGCATTTCATGAGATGCACCTATCGTGTGGCATCGTGTGGCATGGAGACTGCCTCGACCCATGCCTTCCGAAACGGCAGGGAGGGCACGGCCAAACGGTCAGCTGTCCTTCGCCCCTTCGCGCGGCCCCTTCGGGCAAAAAATGGGATCGAGCAAAGCACCAGACTTCACGTAGTGATGATTCAGTGATGATTCAATGATGACTATCAAAGCCCTCAAGGCATTCAACATGACTGTAAATGTCCTTGACCCAATTGTGCAACATTTGCAGTAGCATCTGTGGGGCATGTAAAGATTGTATGCCCGGCCTGCGGAGGCATGAACCATAACCACCCTTGCTGGTCTTTGCTGTGTTCCAGTCTTTGGCCCTGCCCACACTGTGGGGATGACTCATAGCCTTCTGCACCCCAAGCATCCCCAAAGCATACAACAAAAAAAACAGAACGTTGCTTTTCATCTCAAAACAACGATTCAGGCGAGTGATTTCGGATGATTTTCTTCCGTGCTCCCCAGCCATTGGCTTCAGTGAACTTCTTGCCGGACTTGCCAAAGCCCTGGCTTCGGCATGCTTCGGCTCAAGCCATGGCTTCGTGGCTTGCTGCCTTAGAGTCCTGCTATCGCCATGGTCTGGAAGCATCTCCCAAGGGCCTCGTCATGGTCACCAAGACCACCGTTGCATGTCAAGGCCCCGTGGCAGGTCAAGAGGGTACCAATTACTAGGGTTGGAGAAAGGGGCAAACAGAAGACGGGGTGGACAACTGTGGGCAAAGAAATATCACAGGCAGCGAGGTAAAATAGGGAGTTTGCTGGTGTTGAAACTGTGGTCCCATTTGTGATGAAATCCTTTGAACATTTCAAGCTTATCAAGAACGCGTTTCGAGTTGTGCATAAACTCATGACTTTTCTGGATGTCATATGGAGCCAGTCCAGATTATTCAAGCAAAGAGAACTGTACAGGGAGGAAGAAGAATTGGTATGTACCAACGGCAGGTTGTTGATGGCATCCTGACTTTCCATCAGAGGAGCCCACGTTGTTTTGCTTTCCGTCCCTCGTGGCATGGCATTGGGTTTGGGCCTTGAAGCACGGAATGCATCCGAGATCCTGAAAAGCCAAGTTCTGTTGGCCAAACGGCAGACCAATTCTGTTATTTCTGTTAAACCAAGTTCAGGAAGTGAGAACGTGAAGGGTAAGTCTGGCATTGATAGACACTAAGGGTTCAGGGTACCACTTCAAAGGTTGCCGCTGTTCCTTTTTGTGTCAAGCGCATCGGAGCTTGTTGACGGATGAGAGAGCAAGGTCAGGCCCAAGAGGAATCGTTCCATGTGTTGCAGCCATCTCCGCGTGTTTTTGTTGCACCATCGTGCGCAGCCACCTGTCGCAGAGTAGTCCTCCAGCGTAGTCCTACAGGATTTTTCACGGATTTGGCGGTAGCTGAAGTGCTTTCTGGAAACACTGGAGACTCCTTTGCAGCACAAATGATCATCTACTCAGCAAGGAGTCCATGTTAATTTCCTGCTGATAGCCTTCCCAATTTTCTTGCATGAAGAAGGAAGCACATGTTCACTGCGAGCTTTGTGCAGCGCACGAATCGCCATGGAGATGGCGATTCGAGTTTGCCTGATGAGTGGTGACCTGTCTTTTCCGAAAAAGAGGATGTTGTTGATGTTGTTTGCAATGCATCATTCAATGCCATGAATGTACATCCAATATAATCCTATATTATATATATACACATTGTCACATTGACGCACCTATTTAACTGTTGTTACGTACTACATAGATGTCCATACATCTTTGTTCAGCATGCAGATGATCAGCGTCAAGGCGAGGATGTCCTGGTCCAAGTCGTGCCTGAAATGAAAGTCAGAGATTTCAAGGCGGAACTGAAAGGGTTACAGCCTGCTGCTGACGAACTGACGCGCAAGCTTAGTCGCGTGGATGTCATTGTGCAAGACAAACAGCTGGTTGAAGATGATGAAACCATCATGGAGGCGGGAATTCGCCCAGGTGTCTCCGTCCAAGTCTTGTTCAGCAGCATCAGCCCAGTGGAATGCATCTCCCAAAGCACCTCTGGATACGACCGAGACTCCTTGTTGGTTGTCCAGATACCCAGCTCAACCATGCTCATCCAGAACCAGGCGCCTTTCGGTTGAAGTTCGAATGAGATGTCCCCTCAAACTTGTTTGGGAAGAAGGGATGCCCTCATCCCTTGAACTTGGCTTTTTTGTGTCTAAGTCTAAGTCTTAAGGTTGAAATGGAATTGGATTCGGATGGCAGGGTACATGTCTAGCACCCTCAGTGTGCACCCTGACCTAGAATTTGGACTCACATGGGGACAATAGGGTTGGGTGATACCACCTTTCTCTCATTCACACACCCGGATCGATCCGTGTCTTTCTCACCACATCCCGGAGATCGATCCCAGGCCTTTGCAGCTTGCAGTGCTTTGACATCTGTCACCATGGAGGACTCCGTGTCGCACATCGGCGAGTTGGCCTTTGGATATTGCACCGCGTTACTTCGCGTGCGGATGTCGCAGGCGCTGAGGGAAGTGGGAAACTATACCTTTGCATATTGCAGATCTTTAGACACTCGGAGGTTGATGCTTTGGTCATGGCCCCAAAGAAAATGGACAACGTGGAGTCCTTGCAAGTCGGTCTTTGGGGCCCATCAGATGTGCGACTGATCGTCGTGCGTGTTTTCTGCAGGCTTGTTTCTTGTGTGTGTGTGTGTTTTTTCCCACATTGACGTGTGGATTTTTCGTTTGGTGAAGTTGTAGTATCCGCTCCTCCTTCCTAACATGTGGGTCATCCGGTCCTATAATTGGTACAATGCTTGAGATCTTTTGGTTGGGCCCAATTGAGCCACCGTGGAGAGCTGCCAAAGCTGCGGGAAGATGAAGAAAATCCCACATGAAAGACGTGGTTCTGGGTCATGGTAACAGGCCCTGAAAAGGATAAGCTTGGCTTCATGCATGTACACCTCCAAAACAAGCCACTACTGTATGCAGCATGTTGAGGTTAAAGGAGAGTGATTCCTGTCGGTTGAACCTTACGATACCCATCATCAATTCGTGGCTCAAACCCAGACCTTGGTTTTGACGTGTTCACCAAATTGTTATTTTGATGTTTGCTTTCTGCCGACTTGTAGCAAATTTAAGGACACGCTGGTGCTGCCTGACTCACTGTCGCTGGTTGCCGAGGGCTGTTTAAAGATTCTAGGCACTGACAAATTCCGTTTTACCACTGCGTTTGGTCGACAACTAGTTTGATGAACAAACTATCGGACAAATTTATTCACAGAACGTGTTTTATGAGGTGAATAGTTTGGACTGTTTGGATATTTTGGGGAGAGGAGTGCATCCACGACTCACAGCAAGGATTGCACTTCTTTGCGAACCGTCACGATCCCTGCCTCCGCCACGATGATCGGGGAGAGCGCCTTCAGTGGCTGCAGCTCCTTGTGTACCCTCACAATCTCTGACAAAGTGACCCACATCAAAGAATTTGCCTTTGCCAATTGCAGCTCTTTAATCAGCATCACACTTCCGGAGTCTCTCGTAGGTATTGGGTCTGCAGCCTTTTCGGGTTGTAGCTCCTTGAGCACACTCACACTCCCGGACTCCTTGCGCTATTTTGCCGCGATGGCCTTCAGCCACTGCAGCTCCTTGTTGAGTGTGGCGATTCCCGTCTCAGTGACTTATATCTCACAGAATGCCTTTGCATACTGCACATCCCTCAAGAGTGTGTCCATCCCACACTCGGTCTTCGGCATTGGCGCTGGTGCCTTTGCGGACTGTGAGTTGTTGGAAGATGCCCAGGTGCCCAGTTCAGTGGTGGAGTTGGGAGAAGGCGCTTTCAGGGATTGTCATCATTTGCCAAGTGATCATCCTGGACTTCGAGTGAGTCCGGACCAGGAGAAGAGTGATGTTGAAGAATTGGAAGAGTTGCAGGACCCAGTTGAGCGTGAGGACTCAAACTTGGGGCACCGGCTGTTCAAAAGGACAAAAAAAGGTACCGGAGGAAGCCGCATGAGGGTCCAAGGTTTAGACACGGGCATACTGTGCATTCCTCTTTGCCTGGTTCAGAATTCAAGGCCAAGCACAACGCCTGATATGTTGCTTGTGGAATGCTTTCTTAGACATGGACTCCTGAGTTGCTGGGAGCGGAAGGGATTCGATGCTTGAGTAAATGCTACCGAAAGACCCCTCCAATTCATTCATGTGCTCGAGATTTGGGCTTGTCGGTGACAAATATGTTCATATGTTCCTTCCGTTGGTACAAGATCGGCATATCTTGAGAGCCATGAATAGACAAGAATGCAGCTACTGTAACAGCACGACATATTTGTCAGCATGTGACTAGGCCGTAGGGTTGACCGCCGCCAACTGAAATGAGCTGAGCCAAACTAGAGTTTGACCGTGCTTCACAGGGCTAGATGTTGATGACCCACATTGGATGGTGTTTCAATCGTTCCCAAATCCCGAACTACCCAAACCCATATTGGTCCTATGTTGTCGATGGAGCAAACCTTGCAAGGCCAACAAATAGCAAATCGCTCAAAAAGCGCCTGCATGTTGTTCGCTGGATTTGTTCATTTAACAAGGTCACATCAATGACGATCATCTATGCGGGAGGCCCCTTCCCGTGAACTCAACCAAGAATCCTCAAGTCTACCCAGAATCCCTTGAATCTCCCAAGAGCTACGAGAGTAGCTACCAGGATCTACGAGGTATCTCTGCCAAAAATAGCATGGAGACCTTCCGTCCAGGTGGTGCCTCGGCTCGGGTATTCCAACCTGCTCCTAGCTTCGATCAGGCCGTTGGTCTCAAGTCCTTCAGCTGGTGGCACAGACCGCCGACCTGGGCACCGTTGATGTGCTCTTCTTGGGCGCCGCCATCAGCTCCTGTGATCGTTGGGAGGTGCTTTTGGGATATGATTCGGCACAGGAAACATCAGCAGATGTTCGCCAAATTTGCTTGTTTTGGCAGATGTTCGCCCACGTCAAGTGGTCAGTCTTAAACCCAGGCTGGCATTGATTGTCAGGTCTCCTTCCACCTCCTCCACGTCCTGCCACAATGGCGCCTCCACTCAACGGCACGTGCCTATGGCAGCCTGCTGCGCGCCAGCGAGCGGGCTGCCGTGTGGCGGCGCGGCTTGCTGTGTGGCTCGGTGGGAAATCTCAGGAAGATTTGCTTGTAAAAGAAATATTTCTAGAGGTAAAACTCCCAGGACCTTGAGATTCTATAGACTTGAAAGGTTTGATACATTGAACAAATGCTTTTGGCCATGCAACTAGTTTGTTTCAATTATTTGACTGGGATGCTTGAATGTGACCCACGGAATGTCATTGAACCGGTTGGATCCAGTGCCCTTGTTGGCAATGTTTGGAAGCTGGACTGGAGGCTGCTTGTTCAGGAAAGAACTGCTGTAATTAAGTCTCGCGCAACCTGGTTGAACGACGGTGATGATGGAGTACATAGATAGTACATCCTGGTTCTTGCGGATCGGGTGACTGGTTATGTTATTTTGACATATTTTCTCAAACTGGGTGAATCCTTTTCTGGGAAGATGTTGTTCTCCTCAGTTCTCGAAGCAAATCCAAGATCTGGTCAGTAAAGACATGGACATGTACTTGTTCATACATGTTGGGATGTTCTACTGATTTGTACTGTATCTTGTATCTACACCAAGAGGACTGATCTGTTTAGATCTTGCAGACCTGGCGCTTGAAGAGTTTCCGGATCCTGCCACTGGGAGTCGACCAGATTCCAGTCTTCGCATCCAAGGTCTACCAAAGAAGTCCTCGCCGACATCTCAAGTGGTTCTTTGCAACTCTCAGATCAACGCATGTGGGAAGAGCCAATCCTGGCAGGAGAGCATGTGTATTTTTTTTCAGGGAACCTGTAGTCATTGATGGCACCATCCCCAGGTATAAAGTGAAGTGAACAGGTACCAGCAAGCTTCCGGTACTGGAGGATTCGCCTCTCATTTGCCAAGAACACTGGCCCTTGAATTCGTCCCAGGCATCCAACGTTGTTTGTGATGGTTTCTTTGTGAATTCCGGTTGAAAAAGCACTCACTTCTTCAGATCCCCCTAGCAACTCCAACGGTTCCGGGTATGAAACCTCCAGTCCTCATAGGTCCATGATGATCCAGTCCTTTTTTGTAAAAAGTCCGCCTGCTCATCCGGCTCCAAGCCTTTCGCAGGAGGCCTTTCGCCTCACGGAAGAGTTGGCAGAGCTTGGGCTGGCGGACGTGGTTCCTCGTTTGAAGGATCCTTCGGATGGAACCTGGATGAGGTTGCTTTGGAATCTCAAAACCGACCCTCAATTTCTTGTGTACCGTTCCTGCCGGATTTTGGGGAGTAAACCGCACAGTCATAGGCTGGAGTAGGGTGTCCTTAGTCCCTCATTCATCACTTGTTTCCAGCCGCATGTGCGCTTCCGCTTTACTAATTGCCTTAGTTTTCGGGAGAGGTAGGATAAATGTGGTATGAGTATGAGCTGCTGTTGAGGTTTAAAACGATTTACGTACCTCATGAAAATCCAGTTGAGTTGGGTGGTTCAGTATCGCTGTCCATACGCTGAAATTCCTCTTGAGACTTGTGCAGAGACAAACCAGAACAGCATGGACATGTGCATCAAACCTTTGAATATGTACTAGTTGCCACGAGTTTCCAAGCACGCTCGCAATGGCCAAGTGAAATTTTCCAGTGGGAGAATCAGCACAGTCCAGACGGTCGTGGCTTTGGGGTTGATGGTCGTGATTGTTCCACTCATGTTTACAATTGATGATTCGCTTCATCCGTAACCAATCCAACGGAAGCTTTGACCTTTTCTTTGCAGGAAGAACGATCGAAACCAGACAGCACGCGGAAAGCTCGACATCGGTTATAGGAGTCGCAAGATGGTCGGCTGGTAAAGATAGGGTAAAGAGATCCGGAACATGGACATCCAACCCATCATGCGATCTGCCATCATACAACCCATGCAGACCGTCAGCAAGGTGTCCTACACCAGCAGCATCAAGGCCTGCGAGAAGAATGCTTGGAGTGCCTCCCTGCAGTCGATCTCAAAAATGTCCCAGCCCTTTGGAATGGGAAGCGTTTGAAAGGCGGGAATTCACTGGTGTCCTCTAACGTGGGTTGCGTAGAGAAAGGGCATGAAATATGATGAGTCGACTGGCTTCGATCTTCGACGGGTCGCCACAGAGGTCGCCGTTGTCGATGGGTGAACGTTCGGACGTTTCGGAAGGTGGAGGAAGGTGGAAGGAACCGATGGCTCTTTTCGACTTCCACGGTGGCGGATGCATTGAACGTTCGTAAAACTCGCCGTCGAGACCGAAAAACCTTTGCGCTGCCCTGGAAAGGTGGAACTCACCAAATTCGATTTTCAGGTCATGAAAGCATTCCTCAAATGGACTGGAGTGAGTGTGTGTGTGCGCCATCAGTGTTCAATGGTTCTAGTATGTTCTAGTCAAATTCAGTTTTGGGCCAAGGAGAAGAATTCGAAGCAACCTCATTACCTTCAATGCCATCATCAGCGCGACTGAGCGTGGCTGGAAGAGACAAGACATTAACAAGTAGCTGTATGTAACAATACTGGAATCAGTCCTGGCTCTCATTGTTTCTTAAGTGTTGAGAGGCTTCACGGTGGATTGGTCGCTTCGGGTGTATGTGCCGTTGACACATTGAAGGCTAATGTATCAGCATCTCCGCGGACAGAGTTCAGCAGATGTCATGCTAGTCATTTGGAAGCCTTCCGAGCCTTGAACAATAGTTTGAAGCAGCCTTCTGAGGTGCATCTTGGAGCTCCAGTCTGACACTGTTCACAGAGATTCATCAGCGGCGCATCACAGACGTCAACCAGCAAGCAGCATCCTACAACCTTCTCGTGACGTCGCGGAGACATTGGCCCTGGACACAGCTCCTCCTGGCACAGATGAAGGCCCTGACCGGACCGGTTGGGTCCCGAAAGGTGAGGGACTCCGTCACTAGACGATGTCCACGACTTGACCCCGAGTAGCCCGGCTAGGCTCATCAGGCGGATAGGTTCTCAGTATCCCTTGGGCACCTAAGAGGTGAGGAGCTTTGAACTTGGTGAGGCCCATGGGCTGAAGCAGCACATTCTCAGCTACAACGCCGCAGGCGTCTTTTTTGTGCCACCTTGTCTTTCTTCGAGATTGAGAGGTCCTTGGGGCCAACGTAAATCAAGGTTTTGAAGTGTTGAGGCTCCTGAGCTGCATGAATACCTCTCAGATGTTAAGTTTGACCGTTGAACGACCACTTAGGCCGTGGTCCAATCGTTTGCACTTTCCATACAACTTCAGAAGGGGATGGCAGACTTCTATCCTGCTCATCCTAAGGGGTATCCATTCTACGGTCAGTCATTGCCAACAAGCCTTACCTTTGGCTAAATGACTGTTCAGAAATATTGGAGACTTCCCACAAAGACTCCGGGACCTACCCCAAACACCAAGCAGCCAATCGTCCTCACCGTCATCACATGTTCTACTGCACGCAATGTATGTGATGTCTTCATCGTTGGGAGATAGCTGTGGCTCAAAGAATAAGAGGAGATGAGAGCCACAGACGTGCACTGGTGTTCTCTAGCCCAAGTGTTTCAATATGTTTCAATGGTACTCGTACCCAGGTTCTTGAACCGTACCATGATCAGATCTTCAGGTAGCAGCTGTGCCCAGAGCTTCGAATGGCACCACGCCGCTCACCTGCTGAGCCACCTTCGCGGCCGAGGCCATGCTGGCAGCAATGTTTTGAGAGCCTGACTTTGGGTCCTCCCAAAAGTAGGATCTAAAGTCGTCCAGTTGATAGATTCTAATCAACTATCAATCTAGCAGTTTTGAATCTATCAAACCTATTCGTTTAGATTCAAAACACATCAACCGTTTCAACCAGTTTCCTTCCCAGCCATCTTTGGCCATCATGTTTCGATCCTGTCTGTGAGGCCTTGAGACCCAGCTGGTCACAGTGAACTCGTTGCTCTCGGCCCGGGGGGGAAGTCGGTCAGGGGGTAGTTCCGAGCTCAGAGCTTCTTAGAACTTCCACCTGGGACATTGAATACTGATGAAGAATGATGAAGAATGTATATATATATATACGATTATATACGGATGTTTCCAGCATGGGCGGAGGGATCTTCATTCCAGCCTGCGCACCTTCAGCTCTGAGTCTGGGATGGGCGGGGAGGACCTGAAACTCCACCGACTCGTCTGCTTGGAGCAAAGGGTAACATCCCTGGACCGCCTTCCACAGTTCCAAGAAGGGTCTTTTGGCCGGCAGAATTGCTAGGGACCTGAGTCTATGTAATAGTACATCAATAAATAGATATAATTAGTCATTCATATGCAGCTTTTGTGCCACAAACGGTCTTTTGAAACTTCCTGACCGATATCTAGCCTGCACCCTCAAATACCGGGAAACCTAGGCTTAGATAAAAACAGATGGTCTTCTTCTTGTACGCTCGTTGTCAGGCACTGTTCCACCAAGGCACCGTTGGAAACACCACGTGTCATTCACCTCGTTTGAAACACCCTGAGTCGCCGGTGAGTCGGGTCCCGGAGGCCTTGGACTTGGTCGATCTTTGGAGGAGCTCCCTGCAACTGCTCCGTGCCGCGGCAAGACGCGGCGGCGCAGATGACGTGGCCTTCAATTCAGACGCTTGGCATCTGAGTTTGGGGTCTCATCTCGGAGATCCCATGAGATCTCCCCAGGACTCGCAACTGAGAACAGGTTGACTTATAGACATTTCTACAAAAAGGGCTTGCTGATTCTGCTGAACAACACATTGTAATTGCCTGTTGCTATTGCAAGTGGTGTATGATTTTTGTCTCAAGAGAAGCACTGGGCAAGTTGTGCCACTGGGCCGGCGTCCTGTTTGCTGAGGCGACCAGCGCCATGGTTCACTGGAGGAAAGCCCTGCACTTGCAATGCTCCCAACGTTGTTGGGAAGCGTCCGACACTTCAGGGAGCAGTGTGGGTCCAAATGCCCTCCTGGCCAAGGTCCCTTCGTCCAATGGAGAGTTATAGGGACCTGGGCGAGAGAGGTGAAGCTGCTTGAAGCATCCCCTGTTCTGGTGCGGCGACATCACTTTCCCATCTTGGTTATACAAAAGAGTATGAAGCCGCTCTTGGAGTGTTCTATGTACAATCCAGTACTTACTTTGCTTCTATTTTGCTTCTTTGACTGCTATCATCCGGAGTGCGCCTCCCACTTTTTCTCAGGTGGAGCAGTGGCCTTTGGCACTGGAATTAGTCAAAGACCGGCCGAGAACTCAGGATGATGATCATGTTTAATCCAATGATCCCAAGAAGAAGTTCGACAGACGGCCTCGTTTTTTCACGCTTGAAGTGCGATATGTGTACTTTGGATGATTGAAACTGACAAAGTGCTCGAGAAACTGATGTAGAAATCCACCTGATCCGACCTCAACAACTTGCCACCATTCGCCCCAACAACTGCCCACTGTCCGGGAGGGATTTTCAAAGTGCCCATGTTTAGCCAGCGAAACACCGAGTGCATCTGTAGCAGCTGAGATCAGCTGAGAGTGAGGCCTGAGAATGGCTGGGACCTGGTGGGCTTCAATACATTCCTGGATGTCTTGAAGGCCTCACGATCTGGTCTTTTCTGCGGGGCTTGGTTCTTGGTGTTGGGTTAAATCTGAGATTTGGTTTCCTGCCAGTGATCCGTGTTCAGGGTCAGAGTTGGAGATCTTTCAATGTTTACTAGCCTGATGAAGACATAAATATCCCCAGTGGTCCAGATGGCTTTGGGCTCCTGCGAAAACCGATACGATCAGCTGGAATGGCCACAGGTCGTAGAACCTGTCGACATGGTCAGTTCCTATGATACCTAATATTTAGCTTGTCTCCATAATCCATCTACGCATGGAACTGTAAAATAGACTCAGTGACCGAGAGATGATATATAATGCTGTGAATTTGAACGAGACTCAACTCCCGAACCGGTGAGTTCCCCTGCGGGTCATGGTTGACCTCTCGCAGTCTTGGTAGCCATTGTTGTGGGGAAGCCAGACTCCCAGATCCTCCTTACTGATCCACACTGGTGACTAGATCTTCGCATACATCCTTCGTGCCAAATTGGGAAGATCTCGGAAGTGGAGAATGGCGCCTGAAGCGCAGACTGTTGACGCGGGGGCCCCCCACTGCGAGGGATGGTAGATGACGATGATTGATCCAGTTCTAACTCTTGATTGGTGCCATCTATGTGGAACCCAGTGTCCTGAGATGAGAATACCCCCATCTTTCCTTGCCTCAAGGCTTCCTGGTGCCATGCCTTACACGTCCTGAAAGAGATCCCTCCATCTCGCTTGCAAATCGACCTCCTAAGCTTCAATGCAGTTGCTTGGCAAGAGCGCGTTGTGTCGTGAGAGAGGGAGGGAGTGATTGATCTACGCAACACAAGAGAGTTAGCGCGAAAGAGAGGCAGTACATGAATGTTTGGATGCCTTGGCTGCTCAACCTGGCTCGACTCTGATTTGTGGCCATTTGGCTCCCAGAATTTGAGATTATCAGACGAGAATTTCTGGTGGGTACATCATGATGCGTCTCAACGTTGCCCTGTTTGCCTGTGTGGCCACGGTCTGGGCAAGCAACGAGACCAGCAACCTCCGGGGCAGCTGCACTCCATCCTACCATGTCAATTGCATGCACAACTCGCAGCTTGGGAACGTTACGAGAGGCGTAGGGATGCGGACGGCGTGCTTTGACATTGAGGGCACCATGTTAGCTGACCATACAATGGTTCCATTAACTTGGTGGTGGGGTTAGAAAGCTGCTTCAGAATGACTTGGTGGAGGCCTTGTAGGCCAAACTGCTGGACAATTGTTTGGATCGCCAGGCTTTTTCGGGTTTGCATCCCATGTACTAGGGAGTCCAGCAGAATCTCCGCTGACCCTCTTACCTCCTCACATTGTCCACGGCGCGACGTCGTTCACTTCGCCTCCCTGCGATTCGCGTTTTGGGGCGTTTGCTCCAGCAGTCCTCTCAGGAGATGTTGTGACCCGACCACCACCTGCTATGCAAAGGATGATGCTGTGGCCGTTTGCCTTCACAGTTGCAACTTGCTCATGCATGAGTCAATGAGTCGTGGGCCACGAGTCAATGAGTCATGCACTGTACTGTTTTCAAGGATAAGTTTGCCCGGTTTGGCCCCCAAGGCGTCAGGTTCGTGGATTTCAGTGACCTGACTGGTCCATAGGTGCTCTCAACTGAAGGAGGTGAAAGTTGCAAGTCCCATAGAACGAAGGCCTCAGCTTGAAGGACGTGCTGTCTGAACTGTTTCCACAAAAGTCTCGCTGGAAGGGTGGGTCATGTGAAGACATAAGACTTAAGAATGGTGTCAGTTTCCCTTCCAACGACAAGAAAGGCATTGACATTCGGTCTCACCATCCGAAACTAGAGCTCGCGATAGATGTAGAACCGGCCCCAACCCTTTGTTCCGCTACATAACCAATGTTCTACATCCCAATGGCCTTGCACGTTCTTTTTCAAGCAGCTCAGGCACTCCTGGTATCCACATGAACGACCTGCCGCAGTACCGCACACCATGGACCTGCAAGGTCATCGGCCGCAACACTCCGGTGCCGTCGCCTCCAGCTCCAGCAGCTCCAGCGAGCGACGGGAAGTGTGTGCCGTCGTACACGGTGAATTGTGTCCCAGCTGAGAAGAGGAATGGACTGCTTCGGGGTGGGGATTGGAACATAGTTGTGGCGGTTGGTCATGTGTTTGTTCGTGTCCAGCTGTTTGTTCTTGGTGTTTGAATATGATTGAGTGCTTTCGAGCTCTACATAGGTGATCACTGTGCATAGTGGAATCTACAGATGAGATTCACATGAGATTCACTTTTACTTTTCATGGTGCATATCCCCAATCGCAGCGGATTTGTATAGAAACGGTTGGAACTTTGTATGATTTGTGATGATTTGTGTGATCAGCAGATCTAAGGCATGCACAATACCAACTGCTGCGATCCTAGCACGAAGTGCTATCGGAAGGAGTTGTGCGCGGGGGGGTCCTTAGTGAGACGATCCTGGTGCGTTCAATCCTCGTGAGACGAAACCTGTTGGAGTGATGCGAAGGTTTCATCTTCGATGGCGATGCCTTCCTTGAACCACATGGTCCTTGAGAATCATATGGAGAATTTGACTGTAGCCTGTTCGTGAGAATCATGGAAACTGGCAGAAGGGTTTTTGGAAAAGTATTCTCCTAATGCCAGTTGCGCTCCACCAACTTCCACTTGAGCCCACCTGAAGGCAGGACTGACCCTCCTCCAAACGGCTTTGTTTCTTTTTGTTGTTCTTGGTATTACGAATGGTGGCATTCCCCTGGAATGCCCAGCAAACATCGGCAGGACGAGGCCGTGGCGATCTGCCTTCACAGCTGTGCTCCTGGAATCCATCTGAACGACCCACCACAGTGGCGAACACCTTGGAGCTGCGAGTTGATGCAGGTCAGGATCCTCGCGTCAGCGGCGGTTTTGATGCGACGACGGTTTTTTCTGGGATCCTCGTTTTTTGGGGAAGAGGCAGAGATCTGTCAACCACGAGGCCCGGCCTAATGTTTTGAATCGAACAATTTTATTCTTGGTTGGAAGGAGATGCCCAATTCGGACAGTTTCAAGGCGATCCATCAAGTGCCCATTTGCAGGCATCCAACCTATACACCAAGCCCTGCGACTTCCAGTGTTCCAGATGTGAAAGTAAGGCCTCCGTTCCACCAAAGCGTCATAAGCAATAAAGCCACAAGCACCTACGGCCAGGGAATAGTTTGCAGTTTGCTACCCTACATGTATTGAAGAGTCGACCACCATGGCATGTTCCTCAGAATGTTGTTGTTGTTTTTCAGAGCTTCACTGAGTGTCACGCACCCTATGAACGTCCTGTTTGTCCCAGAAGTTGGATACGGATCTCGGGCCGACTTGGGCTCTAGTGGCGTCGAGGCGAGCCGCCCCACGCCGATCGCTCCGAGCCCCGGGCCCTTGGTGACGGCCTTGCAGCAGCCCAGCGACGGGACGCTTTGCCGCAAGGGAGGGATGCGAGGGAGGGACGTGGTGGATGTGTCAGAGGGTCTTATAGCACATGAGTGATGAGAATGCGAGTATCATTGTAAGTGTCATGGTGCCATCTTTGTAGCAGAGAGACTATATCACAGTTCCTGACGGGGTATGTCTTCATGTGGAACCCAGAAAACTTCAATATGAGCTTTGGTGTTGGTGAAGGGTTGGTGGTTTGAGTCAGGATTTCTTAAGAAATAGAGTTCTGATATGTTCTGATACTGATTTCTTCCCCTATATATACACAGAGTGCAGAACTACAAACCTTGGAAACGATCTCAAACCAACACGTTTGACCCAAGTTGTTCTCTTGGGATTGTGGCCAGTGTAAGGAACCTGATGGAGTTCTACATGTATCGTGCTCAGAATGACGAGGACTACCCGTTGGGGAACGACAACACCGGAAACCTGGAGGGCATCATGTGGTACCTGCAAAACGAGGTCCTCTCTGGGGTGTATGGACCAGGCCACGTGGTGTCCGAAGCGAGGGAAAGGCGGCGAAGCACCTGGAGCGACCCATCAACAGGTACCGCGGTCGGTGCAGAAGCGCTGCACTTGTGGTTCCGTGTGCAACACATGGTGGTATTGCAACTTCATAAAATTGAGTCCCCCCATTTGCATAATTAGTCGAAAGTCAAAAGCCGGCATGCTGGTTCTAAACCAATTCTGAAGTGGGTTCATCCAATTTGATCCAGAACTGCTCATGGCATCTCATGGCCAGCTTTAGCAGGAAAAGGCTGAACAAGTTCTTCAAGCCATACAGCTTGTTCACTGTCCTAGATCACCTTTCCAAAGGGATTCATCAGTTTTCGTGATCCAACTGCCTCGTATTTGCACGGACAGCATGGTGTTGTCATGACCACATCTTACGAGCAAGACTTCCAGAGCTACTCAATCATGGGATAAGAAGTAACGGAGAGGTAAGAGGCTGCTTGAAGATGTTCTTGATATTCCTCATTGAATCACCTCTCAGGCCTATATCTAAATCTGACAAATGCTGCCTGTTGCCAATCTCTCCTGTCGCACCTCGCACCTCACAATCTCAGCCGCCCGACGGAGAGAGGTGCGAAGTTCGGGATCACGCGGATTATGCGCTTCCGGGTGCAAGTGCGCGCGACGCAACCCTTGTTGGACAAAGGTTGCTTGGAGCAATCGTTTGGTGGATCGGAAGCAGAATCGGGCGTCGCCCGTGTTAGTAGGGTCTGGGTTTCCTTACCGGTCATTATGGGTGGGTATTGGAATAGGGACACTGCCCAACACATGGGCGTTAAAGTTAGTAGTTTGTTCTTCCTTTACCAATGGATCTTTGAGGGTCTCCTTGTATTCTTTGAAGGCCCATGGTCATTGGGCATTCTGCTCTTTCATTGTTTTACTATGTTTTTCATTCGTTACATGGTTTTACTAGTTTTATTGGAGCAAAAATCCGCAGGATAATTATGGCAGGCGCAAACACTGAAGCTGGCTTGAAAGGATTGGGTCATCTTTGGTCCATGTGGTCTGCCGAGTAGTGCGAAGGTGTGAGTTCGCCATGGGATCCCGTGGGGTTTGCTGCACTTGTCTCGACCTACATGGGGAACTCTATTTGGACCTTGGTGAAAAAATGAAAGTTCCACAACCCAGTGGTTCAAACCAGTGTGCTTGTTCAAGCCGCAGCCAGGTATGAACTTCGGTATTCGCGTGGCCTTCGACAGTGGCAAGTGCACGGGCCCAGACTGTGACATGGACTGGCAGGACTATGGGTACAACGTGGGCTGCAACAATCTCGGAGAATGGCCATTTCCTACCTATGATACCCATTTCGATGGTGGTATTTGGTACAGCTTGCCTGGAGCTTGTCCATCCTTGTCTTATTTGGAGAAGTCTGGCGACAAGGCCGTGGCTTGGCGTTTCGCTCGAAACTCTGGCGTTCCCAAGGTCACTCCGGAAGCTCTAATTGAGCAACGTGAAACAAGGAACTCTTGACACGTCCAAATGAGGTCTATCTCATCACAAGTGGGGCCAACTTTTGAGGAAATAGATGGAAATAGTGTCAACACGTTTGTTCGGGTTCAGATGCGAAATTCTTCAAAGTGGAAACGACATGCTTCGAAGACACAAAAACCGGCTTGGAGGCTTGTGAGAGAGTCCAGCCGGGCGGGAAGTGTTTCGGCATCCCCACCGGCACGGGCGACTGTACTTGGAACTATGAAAATGCTGGGGAGCTGCGCTTGACGGAGCCTGGGTGGGTAAGCTGTGTCGGGGCTCAATGAGGGCAAGGATCGTGCAAGCATCATTGATGTAGGGTGACTAGTTTGTGATGGTGATTGTAGGACGTTTGCTATTTCTCCCAACTCCCACTCCCACCTGTCACAAAACTTTGCTGAGACCTTCACGGCTCCATACTGAGAGGAGCTCTACACACAGACCAGGAGGCCTTTTGGTCCGGCAACAGCAGGGAGACGAACGCGCGGAAGGTGGCAGTGGCCCGAAGACTCTTTGCCGAGAAGTATGGCCCTGACCCTCCAGTGCCCTGGACAATGCTAGTAGCCCAAAAAGCATGGGTCTTTGTCAGGTGGTAGGTGTTGGAGAAAGTGGAGGACATTCTGTTTCAGAGAGTTCGATGATTGGATAGCAGTTTTTGCAGAGTTGTTTCGATGTGAAACCTGGGAGTAGCCGAGGGGTTGACGTTTGTGATGTCAGGTTTGGTGAATTCTTGCGATATCCAGTTCAATGTTCAACTTGTATAAGGCTATTTGCTAAACTCAAAGGAACACCAAGCAGGAGGAATTGCACTCCCTGGGCCTGGAACAAGTACTTCAGTCTAACTTGGATAAATCTCACAGAACCCAAGTCGTCACTCAGATGCTTTCAGCAGATGAGGTGCCCCCCTGCGACTTTAACAAGGCCAGGATCTATGGATGATCCAAGGATCCACGGTGCGTTTGGCTCCGCTCACTCTTGAGACCAACCTGATACCCTACCACTGAGGTGAGAGTACAATTGGATCTTACCCGCCATTTTCGTCATATAGAGGAATGCATGGATGTGTGTTTGTGTCGAGGAACACCTGCAGTTTTGCGTTCGAGTGGAGGGTACTCAGACAGGGGCTTCTCTTGTACAGCCGCCTTTTGTGTGGGCCATGGCCACGGTTCGTGGATCCAAATCCGAACCTGTACAGTTTCAGCGGATGGGACGAGGGTCTTCACCTGACTGAAGAGACTCAGCGGCGGGACTCGGAGTCCGAAGCATCTCCGGAGTCCCCAGGCCATTTGAGACTCCCCAAACGGGCGACCGAGGCGTTGCCGCGAAAAGAAGAACATTCCAGGAAATCATCTTCAATTACATTGCCTGGGTGTTTGTGACACTTT
>CAXIVM010001506.1:0-11000 GCA_964035705.1 Porites rus | reverse complement strand
CAATGTTCGCTACTAGGGGCTCCCGGCCTCACTACTAGGAACAATGTTCGCTACTGGGAGCTCCTGGCCTTACTACTATGAATCCATTGTATTTTGTGTAGCTACACTTGAATGATACTCTTGAGGTGTTTCTCACATATCTCAAGCATGACAGTATCCAAGAAAAGAGTTTGTTGGATGTATTCAAATTGCCCGTGGTTTAACTATATAAAGTCCACAGTTTTTTCAACAGGTCACAGATGGTTTGAATGAGTCGTTGGAACAAATCATTTTCATGGAGGATGTTGCATGTCAATACTTTTCGATGGGATGGTTGAGAGAAAGATTCGTGCTGAAACATCGATGCATGTTGTGTGTCCGACGACTAACGTAGAACATTTCGTCGACGTTGACATTTGCCTTTTTTAAAACTATGTTCACTTATATAGGTTGTTGTGAAACAACTCATGAATCAAAGGTTTGTTTGTGTTGACTTAGTGGGTGTCCGGCCACAGACCTTCTTGAAAACAACCAAAGAGGAAACCAAGAC
Source organism: Porites rus (assembly GCA_964035705.1). Taxonomy (NCBI): domain Eukaryota; kingdom Metazoa; phylum Cnidaria; class Anthozoa; order Scleractinia; family Poritidae; genus Porites; species Porites rus. The sequence goes on along the minus strand of CAXIVM010001506.1, from coordinate 10,471 downwards.
ATAGAATCTTACTTGACCAAAAGAGCAAAACCTTGAGGACGCGGAAAGAGAGAGAGAGAGAGAGAGAGAGAGAAAGAGAGAGAGAGAGAGAGCTTGACAAGAACTAAAGGGACCACAGGAAGAACTAAAAGAATGATAGGACAAGCAGTTCAAAAGACATACAACCAGACATGCAATTATGCAGACTGAAGTGAGCCGTGGCATTGATAGATAGCACCAAACCAATCAGGTAGAAAAGTAGGAGAGAAGATATCACAGAGGAGGCTGTCAGCATAAAAGGGCAACACATGTGACGAAAGTAGAGCTGAGGAAGAGGAAAAAGGTAGATCATGGGGGAAGGGCATGATTTTTAGTTGAGGGTAAACCATGCACTCACTGACATCAAGGTGGCTAAAGCAAGTTGGACCAATTGACATTAGTGGAAGTGAACAATGAAGGCCAATACCAATGGTGTTGCAGCAAGCGAAACAGACGAAGAGTGTCGAATCTTTTTCCCCAACGCCAGGCAGAGCTGTCTTCCAGACAGTGAAGAAGAAGGCCAAGGGCCCGCACTGCGGTGACTGCGGCAAGGCCCGAAAAGCACTCAACTGCAAGCAGTAACAAGTGCCACGCTACTAGGAACAAGTGCCTTACTGCAATTGAAACTGTGTGAGCTTGAAATTAAACCGGATGCCCCCTGAGAGCGATGGCCTCCAACCTAACAGCGATGGCATCCAAGCTAAGAGCTTGATAATGAAACAAGACCTCCTTGCCAAATGAAAGCGTTGCACCCTCGGAAAGCGAACAATTTGCGCTCTGGGACACCTAAGTCTTTCCCATACTTAGAAGTGATCTACAAATGCCTGAGAACGTTTTGTGTTGCCTGTTGTTTTCATTATTCTTTCTTTCTTCAGAACTTCATGAAGCGTGTTGCTTGTTCTACTTGAAGCTCGCTCTGCGCTGTGGGAGAGGCCTTGATTGGACTTCCAAGGTTGCGCCCTATTGAGCCTGTGGCCCAGGTGGTGCCATAGGATTTTAATTAGAGACCGGTAGCGGGCTCCAACCTAAGAGCATGGCCTCCAGCCTAATAGCGTTTCTTTGTGGGTCTTTGTCCCGTACCATTCTATTTATCCTTTTGACCTTTGCTCTCTTCCTTTCCGTTGTTACTTAAAGACACCGGAAGTCACCTATTTGCATTGGATGCACCTGACCAAGGTACGCCAGGCTCAAGAAGCGCGAAAAGCGTGTGAATCGCGCCTATGGTGGATCTCGTTGTGCGGGATGTGCCAGAAGCCCTAGGGTCAGGGAGGATTTTGGGCCTTCTGCCCACGCCTTAGGGAACGGACTTTGTATTTCCACGAACAGCTACGAACCAGAACGGGGTAGTCGTGAAGAGTGCATGTTGTAGAAACACTTTCTGTTCAGGAAAACGTTAAGTTTAGACCCTAAAGCCATTCAGAAAACAACTTTCTTAGTAGCCAGCTTGTTCCTAGCATGCAGGATCTTCCCGAATTGATGAACGTTGTTGCTTCCATGCTGGTTAGACGTTGGGATGGCTCAGTGTTTTGCTTCCCGACTTTCATTGCCTATCATCCTTTCTTGACTGAGGTCCGCTCTCGAATTGTCCGCGCATTCTTGATTGAAGAGCAGAAGTGCGTTAAGCAGGCTCCGTTCCCGAACTTGCCGGATCAAGAACAATGAAAATCACAGGTCCTGGGAAAGCCTGCACCATCCAAATATGACATGTGACATGTAACTGTACATTCCGCATTCCTTCTCTTTTTCTCAATAGCATACAAAGCCAACCTAATAGCAAACTATTTTGGACCTTTCTTTTAGTTTTGTTATATAGATCATTTGTCCGTTTTCTTCAGAGATTTCATAGCGAAACTGCCTTCGCGTACCAGGTCCTCGCTGAGAAGATGTCTCAGGCACAGAGGGCTTTTTTGTTTCTCTTTTAAATGCAAAGGTTGTTCCTTACATGTATTTCAAGCATTTTCTTTGAACACTTCTACAAAAAAGCATTCTTTGATGGTTTGACTTCTTTCAAGCCAAAGAAGAAGATGCGACTAAGATGTTTCTATAGCAGGCAAAAGAGAAGGAGGGTGGCAAGAAGAAGGGCAAGCATTAGAGAGGCCGGCACTGCGATGATGTTTAACGTGCTTTTTGCTTTCTTTGATTCTGTAAGATCAAGTAGCTTTCTCAGATTCAAAAAAGTCTTAGATGGTGTGATGCATGGGTAGCATCCAGTTTTGCCAAGACATGCAACACCGAGGCGCATGCTTTCGATGAACGGTGGACCTATGCTTTCACCTACCAAGAACACTAATCGAATGAAAGGAATATGGAAAGGGTCTAAGGTCCAAAGCTAAACAAATGGCCAAGACAAGCAAAAACAAAGCCATATAGTTTGCTAGTAGGTTGGAGTCCATCGCTATTAGAAACAAAGAAAAAGACAAGGACACAAGGTCTAAAGGAAAGACACCGTGACAAAAGAAGGTGTAGTGAAGTCCAGGCCACATAGGCCCACGTGCTCTGGCGATTTGCATTTTCACCAAAGGCTTTGCTCGCAGCGCAGATGAATGACAGCCCTGACTGCAGAAGCAAAACCAGAGTTTGCCCGACTGCACCGCTACTCGGAGTTGGAGCGAGTTGGCGTGTTCAGAAAGCGCTTTTTCAGTCAACGTTTAGCAGCGAGCTTTTGAAGCTTCGGAGTTCATACGTGCATTTTTTGGGGTGCAACTTTACAGATTTAGACTTTAGACGAAACAAATCAAGCTCCGATTTAGATCTGTGTCCGTTCAATCACTAGTCTGGAAAGGAAAGACCATGGACGGTTCGGTATCCTGAGGAAAGGCGCAAAGATACGAGAAAGCACCTAGAGGAGTTCTGTTTTCAGGGACCTGCGAGCAGTTGGTCTTGGAGCGATAGGACACTTACTTGATTGAGCATCAAGTGTTTCATGGGCTTCCGCAGCCTGCTTCAAGTATGGCCATACATGTGGATGAACACTTTGCAGCCTAGTTGTTGCAACCCACCCCGCTGAGGGTGACTTGCTTCATCAAGCTTTGCTTTGTACCACGCGTTTTCTTTGTTTGTCGTTGAACACTTTGATTCACGACATTTGCTTTGATATGTTCTTGTGATCCTTTCCCACACTACTGAACCGTCTCTTCAAGCCAGTGTTTTTTTTCTATATACATTCTTTTTTCCTTTCGTTCTTTCTTCAGACCTTTCAAGAACCAAAATAACGCTTGGCACACTAACAAAAAACGCTACTAGGAACAAGTGCATCGCTTCTAGTAACAAGTGCCACGCTAGTAGTAACAAGAAGCCATTAGAAGTAATTACAAAAAAGAAGGCTTTCAAGAATTCATTGTGGAAGCCATGGCTTGACCCTTTCGGACCGGTGCCCTGACTGGGTACCGATGTCAACACGACCGGTGCCACGGCTACCACCACCTCCGCCGGTGCCGCCTGTGGTGGCCCTCGCGTTGCCACCCAACCCCGCCTTACCACAGCCGGAGTCCAAGAATCTAAGGACGGCGTGGCAAAGAACCACATGTAATCGCTGTCGTGTTTGACTTGTGAAGATCTGAGTTTCATTTCTCCCTCTCTGACTTCTTGTGTTCACAGTTCGGTTGCAATCAACAACCCCAATCAACGACCTCCATCCGATCTCCTGGCGAGGATTGTCCTCCAATCCATCCGTGCCCAGTCGGATGTCTTGGAAGTACAGCGCTTTGGCTGTGCTTCTTTGCGCGAGCTGGCCAGGGAGAGCGAGGATCGTGCCTGGCTGGGCCGTCTGGGTGGTATTGAGCTGGTGCTCAATGCCATGAGATCCTTTCAGGCAGATACGGAGCTCCAGCAGCCTCCTGCTGTCAATTCATCAAGCGATTTTAAAGAAGCTCTACCTGGTAGCCTCCAACCTAATAGCGAAGGCCTCCAGTCAAATCGCGATGGCCTCCAAAAAGAGCTCTACCTTGTTTTCTAAAGCTTGCTGTTCATAGGTGAACATCACTTTTGGAATGACACGTAGTCACACACACAGACATCCATTTTCAAGGCTTCATGTCTCTTCGTATTTCGGAGCTGGAGCTTCAGGTCTGCATGTGGTGCTCTTGGCACCCTGAGCTATGAAAACCCCCAGAATGCCCAGCTGGTCTTAGATCATGGAGGTGTGGAGCTGGTGTTGCGTGCGATGCAGTTCCACCGAAGCTGCGGAAAGCTCCAGGGCTTTGCTTTGTGCGTCCTGCGGCTCCTCATGGGCAGCGACGCGAACGATGGCGCGGGTGGTGCAGCGGCGCGACAGCTCGTGGTCCGCCTGGGCGGCATTGAAGCAACGCTCACTGCTTTGGCGGAACATCGGGATGAAGACACCGTGCAAGGCGAGAATCGCTGTGAGAACATGGAAAACCAATGAACATACATCACTATTAGGTTGGAGGCCATCGTTACTAGAGTGGAGGCAAGAACAAGCATCCCAAAAGCATCCAAGCACCAACGGTTCAGGGACAGGTATATAGACGGATAGACGGTCTAGACGGAGTATGGACAAATGAGCGTACAGAGCCGCAACTTTGCCGTCTCGATTTCTTTTAGGTTCCTCCTAGTAATGTCGACTTCCTAATAGTAAATGGCCCGCGAATAGTACTAAATCTTTTCAAAAATCAATTGTAAATGGCCCTCAAATAGTACTAAATGTTTCCTTTCCTTTCCTTTCATTGTCCTTTCCTTTCCTTTCCTTTCATTGCCTTTCCTTTCCTTTCCTTTCCTTTCCTTTCATTGTCCTTTCCTTTCCTTTCCTATTTAAATCTATTTAAATCAAGATTTTCTAGGATTTTTTCCGGAATTCACATTATTTGGGGCCCACACTTGATCAAGGGGGGGGGGGGTTTATTAATAAGAGGCTCACATTAGCTTCTTGTTCCAAGTAGCAATGCCAGGAGCCCCTAGTAGCTTCTTGTTTCTAGTTTGGGAATGTGCGCCAAGGCTCAGGGTGCGGAGTGCTTGGCCGATTGAGTGCCTGTCCCTTTGAAGCGAAGTGCTCCGAAGGGAAGTACCCCCTCTCCAGAAGGTCGCAAGAAGATGCTCTACTGTAGGCTTTGTGGTTGTTTGTGCCAGACAGTGGTCAGAGATTGCAAGGGACTATTGCGTTCTCCGTCGGAGTTGCTGTAGCGTAGCTGGCTGAATTCTACAGCAACAGCTAATCTACATGACATCGGTGGAAGTTTCGACCTATCATGTCCAAATTAGGTTGGAGGCCATCGCTACTAGGGTGGAGGCCATTGCTAGGTTCCTTTCTGCAAGCCATTCTTGTTACTAGTAGTAAGAATGCTACTAGTAGCGATGCCAGGAGCCCCTAGTAGCGTCCTTGCTCCTAGTAGTAAGGCCAAGAGCCCCTAGTAGCTTTCTGCAAGCCAAGGCTCTTCGGAAGATTTGGCCAACATCGCTTTTGCCGGTGGCTACGATGCTGCCACAGCTGCACTTGCTGCTTTCCCAGGCTCCGCAGATGTCCAGGCAGCGGGCAGCGCTCTCTTGGGGAACTTGGTCCTAGCAACTTGGAGGAGTGGTTGCCGAAGCAACTAGGTTCCGTCCCAGTCTGGACACTTGAAGCAGAAATACTAGAGGAAGGAAGAAGAGAAGAAGAAAACGAAGAAAAAGCGGAAGAAGAGACAGCGGAAAAAGGTTCAAAGGTCCGAGAAAGCGAGGGGCCCTCCGGCAAATACCACGGCCTGCTTGCGTGGGTAGTTTGGCACAGGTGTTTTGCATTTCTCACCCTTCACAATTAGCCCCCGAAACGAGACGCCCAGATAGACTAGTGGCATGATTTTGCGCCTGTTTCTAAAATCAAATCATATATCAATACATATCATCATATATCCATTTTCGCTTTGCACAGAACACACTGCAAAGCTGAAAAGAGAACCACAGTGCCCACCGAGGCCAGTGCCAAGGTCCCCAACGAGTTTGTGGATGGCCCGGCAGTGCTCCGCGTGATCCAAGCGCTGCGGCATGACTCGCTGGAGGCGAAGACCGTGGACGTCGAAGTTCAATCTTTCATCGGCTCATCAAATTACAATATTAATACACATATTGTTATTACTATATTTATATAGTTATATATAGCTTTTTTAGACGGGGGGTAGCCCGTAGAGGTAGCAGCTAGGGAGTCGCTAGTAGGGAGAGGTCGCTAGTAGCTACAAGTAAGCTACAAGTAACTGGACGCAGGATAGCGCTCGCACTATTCATTGGGTTAATAGATTTTAAGGGAAGCTGAACTAATAGCAACAGCCTCCAACCTAATGGCGATGGCCTCCAACCTAAAAGAGAGTTTCCCATTGAAGTTTGCTTTTGAGATCTAGATCGGATCGGCAGTTTGTGGATGTCTAGCTGATGTCAGTTCAAACGCTGTCAACGAGGTGCAAGACTGCGCTGCGAACGCTTTGAACAACATTTGCTTGAGGAGCCATTCCTACCAAATTAAAGGCCATTGCTAGTAGGTTCAAAATCATGCTATTAGTAACTCAAAAGAAGTTCTTTTTATTGAATCTGTTAGTAGCTCCTAGTAGTAAGGCCAGGAGCCCCTAGTAGCGATGCTCGTTGCTCCTAGGAGCCCGGACTGTGCCGCTCGCGCTGCGGTCAGTGGTGCTTACGCATCGCTGGGCCAAGTGCTTCGGACGCCGAGCCTTCCGGGCGAGACGGACTCGTCCGAGTGGACACGGCTCTTGCCGATGATCTCGGTGCTGCACCTGCTTTGCCGTTCGGGCGAGACGGACTCGCACATGGATTTTGTGATGTCTGGCGGGCTACTTGTCGATGCAAGGAAACATCAAGGAAATCGTTCAGTTTGTAAATTGAATGTCACCTTTTTGGTGGTGCTGAAGTGTTAGACTCTGTCTGCAAGGCTGTCAGATTTTTTCTTTGGAACCTGCGGCACCCAAACTCTGGTAAAAGCCTGTTGACTCATGATGTTCCAACTAGAGATGTTTCGTCGAATTCGAGCTACCCACCAGGTTGATGCCTCTCATCGTTGCAATGTCACACTTTCTGCCCTCATTGAAAGTCCAAGAGCAGACCTCTTTCATCCTCCAAAGCTGGAATCTTAGTGTATCCAGACACGATGAGTTCAGTTGCAGAGCAGTCAGCATTTCACAAGGAGTCCTATTCACGTCAGCACTTGTTTTTGAAGCAGTCTTGCCAACTGACAGTTGGCGTTTTGAAACATTCAGACAATATGCCCTACACCACTGAAGCCACCTCCAATGCCTTCTCCCGAAAAGTGGCTCCTAAGATCTCTCTTTTCTTCTTTCCTCTCTTTTTATCTTTAGATCTTTAGACCTTTCCTTCTTTCCCTCAATGCTTTTCGGTGTACCCGCCCAGTTTGGGCTGCTTTGTCCGTCTTGTGGCTCTCTGCGTCCTTCATGACGAATGGAATTGTTGGCTTTTCATTCTTGCTACTAGTAACAAGAAGCTACTAGGGGCTCCTGGCATCGCTACTAGGAACAAGAGGACGCTATTAGGGGCTCCTGGCCTTACTACTAGGAGCAAGGGCATCGCTACTAGTAGCTCCTGGCCTTACTACTAGTAACAAGAAGCTACTAGAAGCATGATTGTTGGTTGAGATTCTCAACCTGCAGCCGATGCATTGCGCCGGGAGCGCTCTCTTTGACAGTTCTTTCAGTTGACATGTCAACACAATCAACGAAGCCAAAATCGGTAGATACCTCGCGAAGGAGGGACATCTTAGGTTGGAGGCTTTGCTTCTACTAGCTACCTAGCTACTACCTCCTACCCCCCGGGCTAAAAAAACCATGCGAACATTTTCAAAGTCATTACAACAGCCAAACAGTGCAAAGTCACTTTTCAGAGGGGCCGCGTCCTGCAGAAGCCTTGCAGCATTCTCTTTAAGACCTTTAAGACCGCTTATTTTGTCGTGAAGAAGTCCGTTCAAACAGTCCCCAGAAAGCGCAACGATTTTCACCTTTGTCTCCCAGCTTGCTTTGCTGTCTGCTTTGCTGTCTCCGGGATTTTCTTACCTTTTTCCCTAAGGCCTCTTTCTTGTTGGTGCGTCGCAAGACACTAGCCACCATGCCGAAAGCGAATAGACTCTCTTCTTCCATTGTCTTTCTAAAGAAAGGAAGAAAGGTCTTTAAACACAAGGAAAGAACCTTTTGAACAACAACCACACCTTGCTTCACTTTCTGAGGTCTTGGGGGCGATCCTGAGATTTTGCAGATGATGTTTCACGGTGGACTCGAAGGCATGCTGAACGCCATGCCAGGCTCTCAGTTATTGAACGGGCAAGCAACGTATATCAGTACCCAATGCTTAGGATATCCAGTACCCAATGCTTAGTACGCTCTCCTTTCGTTTTGCGCAAGGAGTCCCTGAGCCAGATCCATGTGACCCTAGCTAAACCCTGAAGTGGGCGTTCACTGCAAGAAACCAATGGTCCAATGTCATAGGGACTATTGCTTCTAGGCCTCTAGAACTAGAGCTCTTGATATTGCGCCTCAAGACCGATCGCTAGCCGGACCTAGCGACGATCTATACTTCAAGACTTGGCATCTCAAGCGCTCTAGGCCGCTACTAGGAACAAGTGCATCGAAACTAGAAACAAGTGCCTTACTAGTAGTAACAAGAACGCTACTAGTAACAAGTGCCTTACTAGTAGGAGCAAGAAGCTACTAGGGGCTCCTGGCCTTACTAGTAGTAACAAGAACGCTACTAGTAACAAGTGCCTTACTAGTAGGAGCAAGAAGCTACTAGGGGCTCCTGGCCTTACTAGTAGTAACAAGGACGCTACTAGGAACAAGTGCCTTACTAGTAGGAGCAAGAAGCTACTAGGGGCTCCTGGCCTTACTAGTAGTAACAAGGACGCTACTAGGAACAAGTGCCTTACTAGTAGGAGCAAGAAGCTACTAGGGGCTCCTGGCCTTACTAGTAGTAACAAGGACGCTACTAGGAACAAGTGCCTTACTAGTAGGAGCAAGAAGCTACTAGGGGCTCCTGGCCTTACAAGTAGTAACAAGGACGCTACTAGGAACAAGTGCCTTACTAGTAGGAGCAAGAAGCTACTAGGGGCTCCTGGCCTTACTAGTAGTAACAAGGACGCTACTAGGAACAAGTGCCTTACTAGTAGGAGCAAGAAGCTACTAGGGGCTCCTGGCCTTACTAGTAGTAACAAGGACGCTACTAGGAACAAGTGCCTTACTAGTAGGAGCAAGAAGCTACTAGGGGCTCCTGGCCTTACTAGTAGTAACAAGGACGCTACTAGGAACAAGTGCCTTACTAGTAGGAGCAAAAAGCTACTAGGGGCTCCTGGCCTTACTAGTAGTAACAAGGACGCTACTAGGAACAAGTGCCTTACTAGTAGGAGCAAGAAGCTACTAGGGGCTCCTGGCCTTACTAGTAGTAACAAGGACGCTACTAGTAACAAGTGCCTTACTAGTAGGAGCAAGAAGCTACTAGGGGCTCCTGGCCTTACTAGTAGTAACAAGGACGCTACTAGGAACAAGTGCCTTACTAGTAGGAGCAAGAAGCTACTAGGGGCTCCTGGCCTTACTAGTAGTAACAAGGACGCTACTAGGAACAAGTGCCTTACTAGTAGGAGCAAGAAGCTACTAGGGGCTCCTGGCCTTACTAGTAGTAACAAGGACGCTACTAGGAACAAGTGCCTTACTAGTAGGAGCAAGAAGCTACTAGGGGCTCCTGGCCTTACTAGTAGTAACAAGGACGCTACTAGGAACAAGTGCCTTACTAGTAGGAGCAAGAAGCTACTAGGGGCTCCTGGCCTTACAAGTAGTAACAAGGACGCTACTAGGAACAAGTGCCTTACTAGTAGGAGCAAGAAGCTACTAGGGGCTCCTGGCCTTACTAGTAGTAACAAGGACGCTACTAGGAACAAGTGCCTTACTAGTAGGAGCAAGAAGCTACTAGGGGCTCCTGGCCTTACTAGTAGTAACAAGGACGCTACTAGGAACAAGCCTTAGATCTTTCTTAATCTCCGATCTCTAGACCTCTAGATCGTTCTCTATCTAGACCTAGAGACCTCTACAACTGTCTGGATCTAGGCCTAGATCTTTGTCTCTAAATCTCTCTCAATCTCTACTTAGATCGCTTTCCAGACCTTTAGATCTCTCTATCTAGATCTTTCTGTAGATCTCAAGACTTCTAGAACACTAAATCTCTAGACTTCTAGATCTCTAGACCTCTCAAACACTAGCCTTCCGGTCTCAAGACCTCTGGGTGCTCTACCACTTACCACATTTCGTACTGTTACTACATATCTCCTATCGACTTCCCAACGAATTCCTTTACACTGTTCGGGGTCTCTTGTCGGGATAATTCTTGTAGATTGAAAGACATAATTTCTGGGTTGTCTTACTATATATAAAGTGGAATATATAATGGACTTTCACACGCAGGGAGACACCATCAACCCGAGCAAATCATTGGTCACTAAGGCTCCAGCACTATGTGCGATTGG
>CAXIVM010001505.1:0-20827 GCA_964035705.1 Porites rus | reverse complement strand
ACTGCACCAGGATTTGAAGTCAGCCAAGTACGCTGGTGCACGATGCATATTGTAAACCTAGGGATCTTCCAGAACTTCAACGGAAGTGTGGTATCGCTCTTGGTTTCTCATGGCCTCTTGGAGAACAATTCTAACATATGTGTTGTTGTCTTTGTTGGGGGTGAACCAGACCGTGTTTCCTTTTCTGTGCGGTTTTCTATCCCTCCATACGCATTCCTGCAGGATTCTTTGGTGGTGGTTCAGCCGATGATCACTTCCGTGTTCTGTCTGCGCGTTTCCGGCAATGGGCCAGGGTGCATCAATACCAGTAGCCAGAATTGATTTGGGTATGGTTTGTGATATTTTTGTTTAGAATTCCTCCAGCCCATATGTTCTTATGATGTTGTCACTGTGCCAAGGCATTCCCAAGGGTACATGACGTCTGGTATCATGAGTGCAGTCGATGGATATCCCACTTTGTGTCGCAAAGCCTTCAATGGCCGCTTGCGCCTTATCTTTCTAGACCGCTGTGTTCACACACTGGCTGATTCCAGTACTTCTCGGGACCCAGAGATTGTACATGCATGCATTGCTGCCAGAAGCCTGTCAGCCTGGTTTGACAGGCTAGAGAGAAGCCCCAGATTTTTGAACCAAAGCCAGCGTGTTGAGCTTCACGCGCTTGGCATTAAATTTGTCAAGACGCTTGAACGTTTAGCTATTCTAGGTCTTGTGTCGAATGTCAACCGCTGGCGCCTTCAACCGAAGGTACACGCCCTAGTTCACATTAGTGAAGATCACCTGGCCTATGGCTACAATGCCAGGTACCACCATTGTTACCTGGATGAGGACCATATCGGCTTGACAAAGAGGCTGGCGCTCAAGTGCCACCGGGGTGACCTTTTGGAGCTGAGGATATTGCTTCGCTGGTTACTCAGGCTAAAAGTCTTTTTCCTTACATTCGGGCGCCAGTTTACAACCAGGGGGCTGGGATTTATCGTCGGTTTCAAAGTTAAATTTGACAATTTGTCAGGTGATGATGTGCGTGTGCATGCATGTGGTGCGTGTGCATTCGGGCCCACTGTTGTACTTGACAGACTGACACTGAGTGGTTGACAAACAACTCAATATTAATATTTAATCAAAAACTTTCGGGGCCGGACGCGTTCACCGTGGGTTGTCGGACCTTATGCGGGGACGATGCTGTCGGGACCCGCTGGGGCGGACGCGTTGAAGAACAGGTCGGGTCCAGGTGTGGACATGAGCAGTGCAGAGCACTGCACCACCACTTGTCGGTGTTTTTGTTGGCTGACGTTTAACCACCTGTCGGGCCTGTGATTTTGGCCAGCCAACTGCAGCACCACCAGTCAAAGCCGGCGAGCTCGCTGTCGCCATGCCGTTTTTCTCTGTGATCCCACGTGGATCACTTCCCAAAAGCAAGCCAGGACCCTAAATTGAAACGTTAAGGGACATTATTTGTATCTAGGAGCCGGAAATAATTGTGGGCGATAATTGCGCTGAGATCTTGGGACTCAGAAGAACGCGAACCTGACCTACCACGTCGATTTGGCGCGTTCTGGCATGCGTTGCCAGATCCGGAGAAAGTTGGGAAGGCCATCACGTGTAGTGTAGAGATGCAATGTACAGTAGACATTAGAGATTTGATGCGATTTGAGTTCTGTCTGGCAGACCTTCGGAGATCACGATGCCTGGCCAAAGTATGGCATGGCCCTCCCCAAACTCGAGAACAAAAGTAGACTTGGCAGGGGCCCGGTGCAGCAGTTCCTTCCATTCTTTGGAAAATGGGTTCCAGATGTCGGACCTTTGAACTTGAGAATTGTTTCTTGTTGGCATTAATCCTAGCGTTTTTCACTACGCTATACGATGTTCAAATTCAAACATGTTGCAGGCATCCGTTTGCAGTGAAGTGTGTGGCAGTTTGGCACCATTGATTTTAGGTGCCAGAAAACAGAGGGAAGACAGAGCTGCGTGTGAGCAACCGGAAAGTCAAACTTTTGCCTTCGCCATCGGTGATCAACTCTTTTGGGACAATCAGCAAGGGGCTAAGAAGGCAATGCATTACCTTGCACATGTTGGAACGTTGAGCCGAGTTGCGATCATAGAATGTGACCCCAATGCCGGGTAGTTTGGACTGAGGATGTTTCACATCAACGGTGCGCGCGTGCCAAGGGCATTTGTCAGTCAGGGCCCGTCAGGCAGGGGAAGTTGTCGAGCAAGGTTTTGACATTTTTGCACTTTGTGTAAGATACGCAGGACTTGGCGACCCAGATATATTATTGGGATGCCTACAAGCGTCGATGCAAAGATTGTAAACTTGCACGTGGCAAATTTGTCACCCCTGAACTCGGGGAATACATGGTTGGTCCCTTGCAATTATTTGTCAGTTTGTGTACAGATTGCACTTTTGATGATTTGTCGCCATCACCAAGATGCCCCATGTTGCAGCCTTGAGCCCAGGACTCCCTCGGGGTTGGTCGTCGCCTTCAGAGAGCGTTTCGAGGGATGACTTCTTAGAGCTGTTCCCTTGGCATCAGGCGAACCTGACTAAAACCATGATAATATTGAACTGCGCTCAAACCTTTTGGTCAGGGCCAGGAGCAGCCTCGACACCGCGTGATCTCTTTATTTTCAGGCATTTGTGGCCTTGAGTTAGGCCTATCCCAGCCGGAGACTCAATTTTCTCAGTGTGTTGGTGTTTTTTTGTGGATTCGTGGTTCATCAGGCTGGTAGATCCAATCGCTTGCGTAGAATCCTCAGTTTCCGGCCCGGAGAGGTTGTGACGTGTGTGTGAGAGCTGGCGACGGTGAATCATCGTCAGCCAGGTAGAAAGCAGCCAATTCTGCAGGGACGTGCTCTCAGCTCGAATCCGTGACCAAATGCTTCCAGACATTCCGCTTTTTCCGGACGTGGAGAGCTTTGATCCGGGCCCAGCACTACTTCAGAGATGTCAAGGATATACGGGAGGCTTCCCATGCCAAGTGTGCTGTTTGCAAATTAGATTTCCAAGCTTCCCATTGCACTGAGTGTTCTCCCTACAACCTCCATTTTTGCATATTTTTGCCCATGGCTAAGGGAGTTTGCCGCGCTGGGAAGCGTGGTGGACTGAATGACCACCGGACCTCACTAGTCCGGCACTTGTTCCGGTTGCTGGACAAGTCACCCGAAGCGTACTACGGCTGAACCAATAATTTGTTTTGCCCACTCATGCTTTCCGGATGGGGGCTCAATGTTCAACACTGTTTCATGCCCTGGTCAGGTACTTCTCTCTTCTTGAGAACGTACGTTCTTTGTTGACGCGCGAGCTTCGCCCACTTTTCCTCTACTTGTTGGAGGCATGGAGTGTGGGCTTTGAGCGTTTAAACGCTATTGATCGAGTTTCCCAGGAGTTCAGTAAGCGCAACATGGCCGTATACTGGTGCACGGTCACTGGCAAAAACGTGGGCACGCACGCCTGGATCTCAAAAAACTATGAAGTGAATTATATATTATTTAACTTGTGAAAGAGTCCATGGCCCGTGTGACATGCCGAGATCTGGCGAGAACGGCTATTTCTTTTGGCTGTCAAGCCCGACATGGCATCGTCGCTCTTGAAGGACTGATGTTAAGTCCAGTAGACTGGTGTGAATTCAATTCTCTTTAGATTTGGACAGCAATTGGCTGACTGAACTGGCAAGGACATTGAAGTCATCAATGCCCGGCAGGCTGATGAAAGGTGCAATCGCCCTTGGAACCGCAGAGGGCGCATTCCGCTAGAGCATTGGCTCTCCCACACTATTTCCCACGAAGCTCAAGACCGATTAACTTGCATAGGAAACGTTGTTGTGCCAAAGTGTGCGGCGTTTGGCCTCCAAATTTTTGCACACTTACTGCAGAAGTCTGTAGTGGGCTGAACTTTGAATGATTTGCAGGGCTAAAGCTGCTTGTTAATGGTTAGGACTAGGACCGTTTGTCAAAGAACAGTAGCAAGTGATATCAATAGTGCTTGGATCACTGCAGCAGCGCCCGGACTGGTTGAACCTCCCAGCGGCCCACGAACCAAATTCAGCAGGTCCTCCTGGCGTGTTTCACGGCGTTACGGTTGAGTTACTAAACTGTTGTGAGATGACTGAGATGTTGAGACTTGGAAGGTTTTATGTTCACCCATTCTGCAGCTGTTTGTAATCGGTCAGCCATATAGGCGCTTGTCTCTCACAGATGTCATCCCTTCCCGTCACTAGATGGTGGGCTGGTGTCTACACTTCCGGCTTGTGTACTGACACTGGCCATAGCGGCTTCAAGTGGGAGTTGGATGACGACGATGATGCTATCATTGTCATCGATCCGAAAGAAGAGGATTGACCTTCTTTACAAGTCTTGAGTCGTGAAATCACTTGCAATTGAGTTTAAGGAGTTTACTATGTTTTCCTTCTTGAAACCAAGAAGTGACATGTATGAGACTTTTTTTCACTCCTTTGACTATCGCCTCCAGGATCGGCCAAATTGCTCTGTCACAGACGCTGAATCCCAGGCAGAACACGCTTCACACTTTAGGACTTCATGTTCCACGTCCTTGCAGGAGAGAACGACATCCCCAACTCCGCCGCCAAGCAGTTCACTGCGGCCTACTGTACGGTCGGAGGACATTGAGTTTTAGATGTAACATGATTCAGCCATCACAATGAACGGGTCCGCAGCAGTTTTTCACTCCCGCTATTGAAACCTTGCGCGCAGGATTTGGCTTTTGCTTCAACCCGCGTGCCAGGACAGCGAAACGTTTGACTAAATGTGGCAAGTCAAGGTGAATGCAGTTGAATTCTTCTTCTATGCGTCCCTTCTTCCCAGAGGAGCTCGCTCCCGCAAAAGATGTCACGATGACAGTGATCCTTCAGGACAGAGGCTATTTGTTTCTTAGTTTGTTGGCTCGACAGAAGGAAGAACCCATGTTGTTTGACATTGATTTTGCTGGTAATCACAGCCAAGCAATCCCTCGCGCTTAGCCTTGAAGGAGAAACGGAACTCCAGCACGCCAGCTCCCAGAAGCAAATGCGGCGGTTGAAGAGTAGCTTTGAGTTGGAACCAGCTACCTGACTGATGTTTGTTTGACATAATTCATTGATCGAAAGCTTCGCTCGAAAGCTTCAGATAGTCTTGGGGCGTGCTTCAATTCACTTTCACGAACCCGTCCGCTTTTGCGCTTTGAGCGCAAGGGGAAAAGTTCCAGTGGTCAAGCTGGCTTTGCGCAGGAAGCTTTCAGCTTCGTTCCATTCCTGAGGGTTTGGAATTTGTTGTGTTGTTTGTGGTATTGAAACGTGAACCTAATCGGAAGTTGGCGCAACGTTTGGAGGTTGCCTCCCTCAAAGAGGGGGCAATAGCATCTTAGACAGTGCCCCAAGAGGACACAATTCCAAATGCCACGCCATGGCCCGTCCGGTTGAAGCTTTGTCAGATGACGAAAGCCAGGCGCAGGCAGTGGTTTGCTTTGAAGGAGGCGCTCCCATCCAACGGCCAGTCAGCAGTGAGCAGACTGGTTTTTTCCAGATAGTAGAACGGCCTCAGTCAAGTTCCAGTAAGCAGACTGGTGTCAAGCGGAAAGCAAGCAAGGAGGCTAAAGTGGTCAGTCCTCATGAGATCAGGTGCAAGTTGGTGAGGGTTCTCAATAGCACTTGTCGCTGTGCGGTCAAGTCCACGGCCAAAGTGAAACGGACAAGCTGCTTCTCCCGGTTTAAGAATCTGTTGGACCAGCTTCTCGAGCTTCGGATCCGATTAGCAAAGCTTCACAAACTTGATGCAGACAAATTGGAGCCTTGCTTGAACCTATTAACAGTGTTTCCTTTTGGGACGTTCTGTTCACTGATGGCCCCCCCGTACATGTGTCGTGACACAATTAGATGTTTGCTGCGCCAGGTTTGCAACTTGCTCGGTGCTCCGCCTTCTAAACTGAAACTTCTCGGGAGGGAGGTGTGCGCCCCAGGGTTTGGGAAGCTACTCGGACTTGGCAGTGGGCGCTTGCGCAAGCTCCGGGCTGCTAGTGCCGAGGGCAAAGTTCCAATGGATGGGCGTTTCATCCGAGCTGAAAAGAGCAAAGCCATCAGCCAGAGCCGCCAGATTGTTTTTGAGTTCTTGGAGGAAATTTACAACACCATGGCCGAGCCGATGCCAGAGGCATCGGAACCGGCTGCAATGAGGCAGATGTCATTTCGGAGGAGAAGAGGTCGAAGACCCAAGATCGCAGCAGCCCAGTCAAGACTTAAGCTCGAGAAAAAACAGCAAGACAGCATGAAGCTTTTGCCACCAGGCACGTACACGGATTATTTGCAGCTGTTGATTGCACGCCGGCGGCCCCCTGTGCCTATCTCGCTGAAATTGTTTTCAGCAGCAACTGAACCACATTTGTAAGGCTTTCATTTGCTTCAACGAAGTCTTGAATTGTGCTTGGTAGGAAGTTTCTGGAAAGATTCTACAGTGCCAGGGTCTACGACTAAGTAATTGGGTACTTTTGGAACCTGCGCATTGTTTTGCTTCCAAAATAACCCCAGAAAAGGTTTGGGCTGAGAGCTTTGCGCTGAGACTAGCAGTCCGGCCTGAGTCACAGCACAAGGTGTGCGGGATTTGCATTCGACACAAAGCAATCATCAAGCAGCTCAATGAAGACAGAATTGGCCGTGACGCACAGATGCGACAATTCAGTACGCACTTACGAAAACAGTACTCTGACCGGACTGTTTACTGGCAGGGTCGGGCGCAATCACGGTTGTGTCAGATCATGCCTACTGGGGATGTAGTGGTGTCGATGATAATCGACGCCCTGGACCACTCGAAGATGAGGCTACCAAGGTCTGTTTGCCTGTCGTCCAAGGACTTCAGCGCCTTTGCGCGGCCGTCCTTGGACCTGACAGCGTGCCTGGTTCACGGCAGAGCGGTCCACGTCAACATGACGATGCCTTTTGTTGCAAAGGACTCCAACCTCTCAAACGACATCATCAGCCACTCCTTGCACGCCCTCGCTGTTGATGGCCTAGACTTGCGCACACTGGACCTCCGGGTCCAGTGCGACAACACGGTTCGAGAAACAAAGAACAACACGACGCTCAGAGCGCTAGCGTGCCTCGTCGCTTCCAGCCGCATCAAACGCGCATCGCTACAGAGCTTGGTTACAGGTCACTCGCATGAGGACGTCGATGCCTTCCTAGCGCTAGTAGCCAATGCGATCCAGAGCAGCAAGGAAATCCATTCTCCTTCTGAGTTTCAGGAGGTCCTTCGCAAGTTTCTTCAGAGCAACAGAGTTCGGCCATACGAGAGCAGCCGTTCAGTGCACTTGATATCAGCGGTCAGGGATTGGACGCTTAGTTCTTCCTAATGCGCAGCCAACTCTAAAAGGGAATGATACCTTTCGGTTTGTTGGCTAGAGCTCCATGCGGTCAGGTTCTTTTTTCAAATGACATACATTTTTGAAACTATGTTTTAACTGACTGCTTTCAATCATCGTCCAAGGAAAAACTACCTCAAACTTTGGTGCGCTGAGAACCATCTCAAGGGTATTGGGGGGCCAGGTGCCCCCCACACATTCGCCCTGGATAGGAGGTGTGACGTTGGATTCTAGCTTGCAACAAACAGGCTTATTGGGTGGCTATTGTTTTTGCTCGGCGGTGTGAAATATATCAGTCGAGAGTATTGTTGATATTGTTCCTATAGGCTCCAATGTTGCGTTAAACCAAGGCATTCCAGCTGCAAACATCAAGTCGACCTTTTGGGCCCGCTTTGGACTTCCAGAGCACCCATGCGATGTTATCCTGAGGAGAGCCCCTTCTTTATGTGTTAATGAATGATCAAGTTTGCTTTTAGCCAATGGTTGGATTCCCACCATGATGGTAGTCACCAACGCCAGAACTAAGCAGTTCATGTCGGACGAGAACTGGTCTCGGGACACCCTCCTGTACTTACCCTTTGCTTTCGTGGCGCAAATGCTTGAGCGCACGGACGGAGTCCCAGAAGGAGACAGGGTCAAACATACTTTGTTGGTATTGGTTTTTCCTGCTCAGTGTATGTTGCAGTTTGCGTGTTGAACGAAGCCTTGGTCCCAATCATGGTCCACCCTGATGAGTACTGGCTGATGACAGGGAGATTGACAAGGACTCAAAGGACAAATGGTTAAAGTTCGCCGAGTTGTTGCGACCCATGGCCTGGTTAGCAAGCTTTATCGCTGTTCAGCACGCAAATCAGTTTTTTTTCTAAAGACAGGGGAATGCGCTTTAGTTTTGCATCACATGGGAGAGCCACCATTCAACCTGGATGCCGCTGCGACTTTTTTGGAGCAGTTGGTGAAACAGGAGATTGAACGAGGAGACCCACTTCCAGTCGACAGGCTGGAGTTCAATGACCCCAAACATCAAAGTGTTTTTGAAGCTAGTGGTGATTGGAGGAACCCTGTGAGGCTCAGGGCTGGTCCAGGGCCTGCTGTTGGGCCTGGGATGCCCATGCCTGTCAGGGGTGTGAACCTGGAGCCTGCGACTCACCCGCAAAGTTTAAAGACTTCGCGACCGAAGAAAATATGTTTTTAGCAAACAATAGTACGAGTCAGTCCCTAGTACTGTATATTATCCAGGTGGTCATTCGTAAGCCTTAAGATTGAAAGCGCACGGTGCATGAATATTTACAGAGTTACGCCGCGCGACAACTAGAGAAGGGCAGGTTGACTTGTTGGAGATAATTTGGCGTATGTTGTGCTGGAACAAACCGGACAAGCCCGTGATGCATGGCAAACAGCTTCACCGACCGAGCAGTGACCTTCCTGCATTTGACACAGGATCAGCTTGGCGAAGGTCCAATAGACTTCAACGAAACGACTACACCAGTGCTGTATTTGACGGCGCTTGTCCGGGGATGACAAGCACAGTGACGCCAACGGACACTGAAGTGGAACGCTGGGCCATGGCCATGGCAAGTAGTAGCCACGGCGAGGTTGTTGACTATACTGCGGACCGAGGAAAAATATAGTATACTAAGCGTGGGTACCGCCTGGATAATATACAACGACCACCACATCTTGGTTGTAGCGCAAGTGTTGCTCATTACTTGATGACGATGATGATGGCAACCCTTTGTGGGGGTTGCGTTTGGCTTATAGTTGTTGTTTGGGTAGATTTTTTTGAACCCACAATTGGAGTTTTTTTTCTTGACGGGTGCCCAGGAGCGGAACCCATTGCTCTTGCGACGGGAACGGATCGACAAACACAATCCTTGGACACTTACAAGGCCAAGCGCCGCCGGTATCATCTTTACCGTGCTGTTGCTCGGCTGTGGCAACAAGGAGTCCCGTGGGAACGGGCTTTGAGTATTGTGACAGAAGCATTCAATGCCACAACTCATGAGGCAGCTTAGTGCAGCAGGAGATGACCAGTGAAACTGCTCATCTCAAGCTGTGAACACTTTTTTGGTCACAAAGCAGCTTGTGGACCCAAACTTGTTGTTTGTGACTGCGGGCAGCCCGCCACCAGCACAAAGCGCATACCAGATTGCACGTTTTGCAGACATTGTTAGTAATTGTTGATTTCTGTCTTATGTCAGAAACTATCAGATTGGTTTTGCGCCTGCCCCCGCCCGCCCGCAAGCACAAATCAGTTTGTTGGCCAAGATGCGTTGTTTATGCCAAAGGCAAACCTTCACCAACAAAAAAGTCAAAAAAATTGGGTGCGGCAGCGTAAGTTACAGGGCTACTGTTGACTTGAACTTAGATATGAAGCCAGGTGTCAATGTAGAAGGAAAATTTCAATTTGTGAGTGTGGACGCCCCCCGTCATCACAAAACCGTGGTTTGTGTTTGTGATCCGTCACAAAACATAGGTTGGTTTGTGGGATTGGTCACAAAACATGTGCCTGTGTATACGACCCGTCACAAAACCTTGCCTGCCAATTTTTCAGAGCAGGCACTGTCCACGTTTTGTGTAAATACTTTGCTGAATTGAGAGTTGTTCAGAGTTTGTTGCCATCTATGATTCACATGCTGCCCGCGCTTGCCAGGTCTTTACCTTTGCCAATTGGATGATGCACGGAGCGTGAGCTTACCAACCGTCGAACAGAGCTGTAAAATGCCAAGGTCACGAATGAAAGTTGCTTAATCTTCATGTGTTCAATTAGTTGCCAGCAGTGATGTTGTTTCACTTGTGACTTGTGATATTGTTTCAAGGGGGTAGCCAAGTTGGGGAGAAGCCATGGGCGCCAAACGTAAGTCTGGTGGGTCTGCAACCCCTCCACCAAAGTCCATCAAGGGAGACGATGGTGCAGCTGCACCGTCTGTGCCAGAGACATCTGCAGCGCATGTGGCCGTTTTTCAGAAGTGGTTGATCTTTGATTGCAGTTACAGTAATCAGCATGTTGAACACTACTGTTTCCTTTTGAATGTAAAGCAGTTCTCAGCTTCCAGGACAGCCAAGCTGGAGACTTACAGTACCATTGAGAATGTGTTTGGGAAGCAGTTCTCTGAAAAGGCTGTTGTGCTTACTTTTTTTTCTCAAAGTATAACTTTTCCTATTGCGCGCAGTCCGCTTTGGTGCCTTTCCTCAAGTTCATTGACAATGAATTTCCAGCAGAGCATGGTGTGTGTGCAACTAAGTTTCAGGCCAGGGGGTTGCGCAATATTCTTGCAAAGCGTTTTCAGATTTGAGGCCATACGCAACACCCGACAGCTTGAAGAAGAAAGGTGGGGTTTTCTTGCGGCCCTGGCAGCTGCCCTTTTCACCATCATGTGGACTAAAGGGGCTGTTGGAGCCAGACACTAGCCTTTATACTTTTCTGTTCATGGCTACCGGTTGCAGTCCAGTCTCGGTTTGATTTGTGTTTTCCAAGGACCAGCACGTGGCCATTTGTGAACTCATTCTGACACAAGGGCTCCGAGACTTACAGGGATGTTGCTGGTTCACTGTTTCTTCGTTTTTTTGACTTCAAAGTATTGATTTAAGGTTCTTGTCGGACTCCAATTTGGGTGGAACAGAGAAGCTGACGGTCTCCGAAATGGCGCCACACTTTGGAATGCAACCCCCTGTCATGGTTGGCAGTGAAGACATAGCTCCAGAGACTGCGACATTGCTCAGTCCAATGCAGGCTTTCCTTGTTAAAGGATGGACGAGGAGCGTTTGCTTGTACACCATCATGCTGGCAGCCTTTGAAAGTGAAGAGTTCAGGGGTTTGTGGCCCGCTTCATTGAAGCAGTACCCTGTCATCAAACTTGAAACAATGTCACAACACTGCATTAAAAACAGTAAGACTAAGATTGCCATTGTTCCACCAGTTGAGGTCGTGTAGCACCATCCACGGCGCGGTGTCCATAGTTCATGGGACCGATGACCCAGCCATGCTCGTTCTGAAGCACAGAGGCTTGTAAGCGGTGGAATCGTATGGAATGAAATATCCTTTTTGACATTTAAAGCAAAAGTGTAGACGTGTCAGCCATCACCTTCCAATCGCTGACACGCCGTCGCCCCAATGCGTTCAACCTGCTACACCAAATGCGATTGGTCCAACGCATGAATTGTGAAGATTCTTGTGGCCTTGAGGCCAGGTTCTGAAAAGTAGTCAATCATTGGAGTCACGATTTTTTTGCATGCCGCGTAGGCCTGGGAAAAGGCCAGTCAAGTGGCCCAAGCCTACAAGATAGGCCGGCTGGAGTCAACTGCTGCGTTTAATCTCCTGAATCATTGTGATCCGCAAACTGTCACAGCTTTAAGCGAGCTTGTCAAGAAGCCCGGTGATTGATTTTGTTGGAGCACGTTTGTTGAAATTGGACTGCATCAAACAACCTTGGTTGGTCCAGGTCGAAGGTCAACAGCATTTTCAATTTCTCAGAAATAGTATAGGGTCAGGGAAGCGTTGTGTGAACAAGGCGTAGTAGGCAACAACTTCAAAAACCTAAGTATAGATTCAAATGAGTCTTTCATGGCATTGTTGTGATCTATGTCATCTACAAAGGCGTTTTCAGGTTATTGCGCAGTAGTCAGTCGTTCAGCTCAGGAAATACTCCATGGGCCGAATCTTGACGCACGATGCTGTGGCAGCTGGCATATTCAACAAAGAGTACTCCAGCGGGCAGGGCGTGTTTTCGAGTTGGGAATCACAGTTGCGCAACAGTGCTGCCAGTCTGGAACTGTTGTGCAATCGGATTGGGAACGACTATATCACCACCATGCCCAAATTACGAAAAGCTTTTGGAGCGAAAGAAGCCGAGTCTTGAATAGATTGAGAAGAACCCCTGTGACTGAGTTCAGTCCAAATCTACCATGTTCCGTTTGTAAACATGTTTCCTCTATATATCTCTGCCCGAAGGAAGCTTTGCAGCGACAGTGTGCTGCCTTCGAAGCCAGCGTAGCTGAATTCAAGACCCGCTATCCAGTTGAATTTGTGGAGGCCGAGCTGCCCGAGCTCCGCAAAGCGTTTCTTGCAATGTTGATGTATTCGTGTTCTTTCAATTTTTCTGGATGGTGTAACTAAGTGCGCGTATATGGTTTCCCGTTCCAAGGTTTATGGCCAAGCATGCGGATGCTGAGCTGGATGTCATGATCACAGATACGGTACCTCCACCTGACATATCCAAAATCGGAATCTTTCGAGCTCCAATGGCAAAACACGCCAAGAAGGTGGGGCAATATTACGCTGTATCATTCCAAAACATATTAGAGCTCTGTCTTCTACTAGGTGACCACTGAGAAGCAGCAAGAAGAAGAGGAGTTACATTCTCAGCCAAATTCTTGTTTTGGAGTCGGGTGTCAAATCGAATGTCAGCAAAGACCCAGATACAGGATACAAACTGTATTCAAGATCCATGAGGCTTGCGCAAAGACTTGCGAATGCCACGCTTCAGCACACTGAAGCAAAGCTGAAGGAAGACCTAGACGACTTGAAGGTATACTTGGAGAAAAAGAGAGAATGGGGCAACAAGCAGGCGAGTTACAATTGTCATATTGACATTGATATGAACAATTGACGGAACAATTGCAATCAATCGCACGCAACATCTCCTCTGTTTTTTTGTGGTCATGTTGGTCAGGGCGCTATGGACATGCAGTACATCAGCGTGAGGTATGAGAAGGGTCGGAGCTGGACTGCAGACTTCTTGAAGACGACGCACCGAATTGAAAGCATTCCCTTGAGCCATGCCCATGCGGATCTTCTTCAATATCAGCGGAGTGACGATGGCGGAAACGGGTTGCTTAGCAGTTATTTGCCTAGTGTATCCTAGTGTGTAGTATCGTGTTGCACTTTTCTGGACCTTCAAGGCTTACAATCCTGATCCTGGATGCTTCATTGTCGCCATCGTCTCGTCTCCAGGATGCAAGTTTGCACAAAATGGTCAGTATCCGATACCTTTACGGTTTCAACGGTTTCAGTTTGGTCTCAGGTCCAATGATGTTGGATGAGGCGATCTCCGTTGCACAAACGGTTTCTGCTGGAGATGCAGGTGCTGTGCTGTTCACTTTGCTACCAATTCCGCATGGAAGCACCGACAAAGATGTGGTTATGAAGCATCGGCGTGTGCTTGAAGACAAAATCTGCCAGTAACTAGCCATAGACCTTTGTTGGTTAGGGTGCTAAGCTTGACTATGAACACCTGCTCCAAACGAATGGTAATAACACTGAGGCAAATGGAGCGAGAGGATGTGTCCATCACCTTCACAGACCCTGGACACGCTGGGGACAAGCGCAAGCGCTCCCAGCCCTGCTTCTGTGCTGAAAGCCTTGAAGCCGTGTTGGATAATATTCTTTTTGTAGACAGTTGCAGGTCATACCTTACAACTTACCTACTTACTTGTTTTGGGAGCTTAGCTGGAATGCCCATCTGTGCTTTGAGTTTAAGTTGTGAAGTAAATCAAGGCTTGCTCAGCATGAGCAGCATCCACGAGAATCCAAGCTTTGCAAAGTCGCGCGCAGCTCTTGGTTTTTTGGGCCCGCTTGCACGGGCACGAGTTCTGGAGCTGTGGTCTGATGATGACAAGCCTTGCAGCCCACAGGGGCGAGTGGCTTGCCATGACCAAAAAGCGGCAAATAGACCATATGTCTCGACTGTTTACCGATTTGGTGATTTGCGCAAGGTTTACCACACCCTTGTCAGGCACAGCAACGTGGAGTACCTGCAACAAAGCAAGTGCTTGAAGGACTAGTTGATGGAGTCACTCAGAAGGGCATAGACACTGTGATCTACGTGGTGGATCTACTCCCAAACAAGTTTCTGGGATACATTATTGGAAACAGGTTCCAGTAAACAAACTCAGATTTCAATGTTTTGCTGTTCAGGTACGGTGAGTGGAGCCGTGCGGTTTGGGAGTTTCAGAAGAAGTACTTGCAGACGGGTGCTGGTCATGATTGGAGGTATGTAGCCTATCATCAGCCTCAGGATGACCCCAAAGCTGGTGAGGATTGGAAGGCTTACATGGCAGGTCTGTTTCTTTCGGATCCTTGTCATCTGATTGTTTCTATAGTATTGAAGTATGGGTTCAGCTCGGTTCAACTATCATGACCTTGGTCCGGTAGTGAGTTGGTGCTTCTTATGCTCAAGGAGTACTGGGATGATACATCGGCTGCCGGACCGAAGGCTCGGCCCCAAGCTTCATTTGAGCTGGAGCGTCCAAGTCTGAAGCTTTGTTCTCTGACGGCGGATGGAGTCACGCTGCTCAGCCAAAACTGCACCAAAACCCGTGGCCACTGACGTTTTCGGATTGTTTTGTGTGAGGTTGCCCGCTGCAGTGTTGGAGAGTGTGGGGGCCAGCACTTCCACGCTGCAAAAAATTGTCAAAGACTTCAACGCCAACCACGATGTGTCCGGTTTGGTGCCTGATAGTGGGTCAGCCGGGTCAGCCGTTGTCACAGCTGCGGGTGGATCAGGCAGTGGGTCTGCTGGGCCTGCAAGACCTCAGCCCACCCGAACCAGATGCGAGCCTACTTTCGTCTCCCCAACATCCCGATCAATGTGAACCAAGAAAGGCCTCCAAATCAAAAGCTTTCCTTGGCCGAGTTTGGGCAACAACGGTTATTTGCAAGGAGTAGTTCATTGTTATTATGTATCATTTGCTATTCGTCTTTTTAGTTATTTTTTGATGCGTAATTCATTTGGCTGTTGCCAATCAAGCTCACAATTGCTTTGAGGCTTGTGGCCCAGTGCGTCCCGCCAGTGTCATCTCAGATCCAGGTATGCGTCAACGAGTCACTGACCATTTGGCTTGCCAACACCGGTGAGTCTTCGGTGTCTTTGAGTGCTGGAGAACTATTCGGATTCAACCTGGGAACTTATGAGAACAAACCACTAGGCACGTACGACAAGCGAAATAAAGCCATAAGGAAAATGATTTTTGGATTCCACATATGACAAGTTTCAGTCAACCGTTACCGTTGCAGGTGCTGCGAAGAGTGGTTCGAGCGAGACCATTCCTTTCATTGTGGAGAGCGACGTGCAACTGCTGGTTCTGATAGATCCTTGTGCAAACACGAAACAGGCGAAGTGCCTAGCTCATATTGCGTGTCAAGCTGCCCGTGACAATGGGATCCCGCAACTCTCAATGAGCGATCATGACATTACGCCGAAGGTTGATCCAGATCGTCATACTTAGATTCATCACGGGTTTCAATATTGTCACAAATTGGTAATTGATGTGACGTTGCAAGCCTGCCTCGTGCTGAATCAGCGGTCCCCGTTTTTGAGGAGACCAGTGCGATCCAACCCTTTCGCTATGACATCGCGCCGAAATCAAAAGTGGACGTATTCCAGCCAAAGAAGTTAGATGCCTCCGTCAATTTGATGGCCTGCAGGTCATCAATGATGGGAGCGGGCTTCCTGGGTAAACTGAATCAGCTCAACCCCGCCCCGAACTCGCTCGCCAAACTCGTGTGGGAGGCAGGGTCTTCAAGTTAAAGCTTGTGATTTGGGACTTGCTTTTGAGTCTTTGAGTATTAGCAAGGACTCTAATTTTGGAGCAGGTGAAACTTCAGACCGGCATTCCAGCGATCTTGACCCCCATCAAGCCGAAGATGTGGTTGTGCTCCAAACTTACCATTGAAGCTGGGATGGCTGTGAGCCTGTGAGATGTTATGATGTTTCGAGGCAGCTTCCAAATTTTGATATAGATTCTTCATCCGGACGGTAGAGCGTGTGGGCTCCCTGCCTGATTGGCGCCAATCGTGTCGAAAATGATTCAGGACCACTACAAGAATGTCCGTTGCATGCGGCATTATGTATTAATATTCGTTAATATTTATATCATGCGGTTCTTTTGAATGTAAATTTCTTGCTAGAAGCTTGGGCTCAGAAGGGTGCAATTCATGTTTTCACGTTTCCAAGACGTTGGAGAGTGGAGAAACAGAGCTCCTCCGAAAATGCCCGCTGATGCTGTCGATCAGCTTTCAGATGAGGAAGGCACCGCCGCTATGCCAATCAAGATTGGCGAACCCACAGCTAAGCCGAAGGCCAAAGTGCGCCCAAAAGCAAACCCCAAGACATTGTCAAAAAACAAGAAACCTGCAGCCTCCAAGGCAAAAGCAAAAGCCGTAAAGGCGTCTGAATCGGAAGTGGCACCCAAAATTAAACCCGGAGCAAAGAAGGCAGCCAAGAAAGAGGAAGAGGAGGAGCCAGAGGAATCAGAACCAAGCAAACCCGCAGCAAAGAAAGCAGCAAAGAAGGCAACAAAGAAAGAGAAGGAGGCTACCAACGAACCAGAGCCCAAGGATGGGGATGGCACACCACCGGGGGGACCGAAGAAGCGACCAGCAGCCTGCAACCCCCCTGAGATCCGCGCCTACAAGTACAAGTATCACCAACGCAACATGTTTGGGATAAAGGTAAACAAATCTGAAGTGTGCGTCGTGCGCTTCTCAGGAACCAACCGATGTTTCAAAGCAGTATGATGCGTTCATCTCATTCTGCCTTGCAGCTTTTGAGTTGAATCCATCCTCTTAGTTTCATTGAGTTTGACGTTCTTTTTACAAGGTGAAGGGTCATGAACACATCCCGGATGAGAAGCTCGAGGAGATCGCAGAAGAGAGCTTATTAGTCAATGTCTCGAGAAGGAATGAATTTCCTCAGTGTACTTAATAATGAAACTAAGCTCGCGCTCACTCAGGAAAAGGCTCGACTGGCGTTTGTGAATGGTGAGTCGAAGGAAGCGGTCAAAGACATGGTTGCCGCAGCCCTATGCGCAAGCAAAAAGTCGTATAGTTTTCGTTTGATGCTTCAAGTGTCCTCCAAAAAAAGTTTGATATAGACAACAGCGCATGAATGAAATCAACATCAAGGATGCGATGCGGGATGCCTTGATCAACGCTGGTGATGCGGCCGCGCCTGATACGGATGCGGTTGAACCCGAACCCGACCAGTGGGAAGAAGAGGGAGGTGAAGAAGAGGGTGAAAAGTGTGAAGACCCTCCCCTTGATGTCAGCTAGAGCTGCGTCTCACGATGCCGATGACCAAAGCTCACGCTTGAAGGTCAGGTTTTTTCCAGAGACCTCACTGCGCTGCTACGAGGTGAAAAATAATTCTGTTGCAGTTTCCGGCTCTTGCGCCCAAAGCGCCGGCCGATCTAGGGATGATCAGGATGGCTGGGACCCATGACAACCGGGAGACAGACTAGGAAGCTAAGGTGTGGAAAACGGAAGTTAAGGGAGAAAGCGTTTGTTGCTTGTTGGCAAACTGCCGCCCAAACGCCCGACACACAAACAACAACGGACAAAACCTTTTCTACCGAAAGCAAGGCGAAAGAGAGAAGAAGCTTCGCTACCAATTTGTGGGCGAGATTTCCTCCAAAGTGGCAGTCAGTGAGTAAACTGGACCTGATCGAAAACACCAGTGACTGCCTTGAGATTCCCCCAAAGTGGCAGTGGACACTGGACCTGATCGAAAACACCAGCGCATGCCTTGTGCTCCATGGAGACCACTTGGCTTCTGACCTCCGCTCCGCTTTTCGGAGCCTGGTTCGTGAGACCACTTCTGATATAGAGGGCACGCAGTCATGTTGCCATTAGTGCTGCTCACCACTGAGAGCTATCACTGTATGGCCTATACCTACTTGGCCGAAAACCGACGATAAATCCCAGCCCCCTGGTTGTAAACTGGCGCCCGAATGTAAGGAAAAAGACTTCTAAGCACCTGGGAACCAAAAGGGAAGTCACGAAGGGGCCAGAAGTATCAACAAGTTCACCAAACCTGTTGTGTATGTAATTCCCACCTTCCTTTTTCTTCCCAATTGCATCCAAGCCTCTCCAATGGCGAGACATGCCGACTGGAGCTCTTGAGAAACAGCTAGCCGCGCGGAGAGAGTGGGATGAGGGTGGTTTGTCGAAAACACACCCTGAAGTTCTAGAAAACAACCTTTCCCAAATGTTATTGTTTTTTGCTGTCGGAGGTCAAATAGCGCTATCGGACGGTCTGAGAGGCTGCGTTCCCCAATGTTTGCAAATAGATCACACTTTGGATCCTCAGGGAATGATTGTTACAGCAGTGTACACACACATACACCAACATGACATAACATGACCATGCACGCGAGCATGCCCACTTACACCACACATGTTCAAGTTCCATCTATTGCACATATTGAATGCATTTAGTTGGATTCAACTACTGCAGTCCGTATGTTGTGCATGGATTGCAGTGTTTGCACACGTTGTGTCCTTTTGAACGTGTGTCAGGGACTTCGAGAAGAACGGTCGTGGACCTGAGGTGCTGGCCGATGGCTTGTGAGACGAACATGGTGACGTAGATTGCTGGTGCATACAGTTTTAACATGTCTGAACCAACTACTTCCTGTCAGTTCCATGCAGAGAGGGCAGCAAACAATTCAGATCGGCCACAGCAAGCATCATTTCAAATTTCATGTAGTTTTCCACCAGATACAACAACTAGACCGTCAGAGCCTGGTATTGGAAGTAATAACCTAACCGGACCTAACCTAATCTAATAGGTTGGAGGCCATTCCTATTAGGTTGGAGGCCATCGCTATCAGGTTGGAGGCCATTCATTGCTAGTAAGTTTGTTTAAAACATAGGAACCTAATAAAAGAGGTCCTTTTCTGAAGACTAGCATCTGAAACTCCACCAACAGGTCAATGCAGCCCAACCCCACCGCCGCATGCGTGGGCTGGATATCCTCTACAGCGTTCGCAACGGTGCGCTCGGGGGCGTGGGAGTAACAGTGTTAGAATAGCAACATAGGGCCCCTAGCAGCGTCCTTACTCCTAGTAGTAAGGCCAAGAGCCCCTAGTACCGTCCTTGCTCCTAGTAGCGGGCTCCGGCTCCATACATCGTCTCATACATTGTTGCGGTGGGTATTTGATACTTGCTTTTATTCGTTGTGTGCCCTTTCTTTTGCAAGCGTTTTGGGACTTACATGTGCCACACCAACAAATCCACTGCACTTCCCTCATGTTGAATATTTTTCTTGCCGTCAGCAAGCCTAACATAGCCTAACTTTGAGCTGCAAAAATGTCCGTCACAATAATGTGACTTTGACATATTTGTTGACGTACTGGTGGTGATGTCATTGCGCCTCGCAAAATAAGTGAGTCTACTAGAGTTCCTGGAGAGTTTCCAATGCATCCCGGCATGTCATGTGTAGTGTTGGGGAGCTGACTTGAGCCACCAGTGCAGAATACAATTGGTTTGTCATGGTCCACTTTTAGCGGATCACTACCGCATGCCAGATTCCGCCATGCTGCCGAAACCCGAAGATGAAGGCTGGCAAAGGATTTCAATTGGATCATTGAATGACAGCTGACCCCTGCGCTTCCTCGAGCGTTTGTTTTCTTTTGCACTCTGTATAATTTCAGTGGATTTCAGTGGATTCACACAGGATTACGAAGGTTCGGATCCTTGTTGTGTTCCGAGAAGTGCGGCTTGCCGCCTCAGATTGTTTAGGAGTGCTGGGCATGGGAGAATTCAAAAGACTTATGCTGTACACGGCTGCACAGTGAATCCGAGCAAGGTGGAATCCAACACGAAGAGGAGGAGGATGGCCATGCTGAAACTCGACAAAGAGCCTTCAAGCTGTTGAGGAGCGCCATGGTTCAAAAAGAAGTTTCAGCATGCCAATGATAATTTGTAGCCATCTTATAGTTGCTTAGCATATCTTAGCATAAACTGGCGACACAAACACTCCGAAGCGTCGCATTATGCAGGACCATACCTTACTTTCAGACTTTGGAGGACAGCCTACGGAGATGGCTGTTTTTGAAATGCTTGATTAATGCAACATTATATATATACTGTAAACAAACACACACACAATATTTGCTTTGAACTGAACTGTCTAGACATTTACAGCAACATGTTGATTAAAGCACGTAACAAATATACACAAAATCATACAAATACTAAATGATTATTCTAGACGAGCTACCAATCTTGTCTTGAGAAATGTACCTGGTAGCATGCCAGACCGCCCACAACGGAATGTCGTGGAAGCTGAGCTTGGGAACCCGGTTCAAAAATTGAGTGAGCGCCAACAAAGTTTCTGCCTACTTCAACTTGTTTCTTATGCACTTAGTTAGTTGTTTTATTTATATCTCTTTCCTCCAGCACGTGTCACAGTGACAGTTGTTTTCATTAGAGGTGCTGTTGCTGACTCTTGCAGTTCAAAGGGGCCCTACTACCCTTTGCCTCGTTGAGATGTTGTTTTTGCAATTCAATCCACAAGGTTGCCAAGATTCATCAGTAGCTTGCTTTTCAATAGCTCCAAGCTCAAGCGCAAGTCGAGCTATCTACAAGGTTACAACCTACAACAATCAAGTCTTCATTACTGTAAAACAACAACAATAATAGCAGTTTTCTTGACCGATAAATTATTCCCGCAGCTGACATGAATCCTGGAAAATTCTGGTGTATGT